>DWQX01001070.1:0-31831 GCA_018245475.1 Pharmacophagus antenor
TATATATATATAAGTAATAATTTCATAATCTCTATATATGTATATCGGTCTCTGATACTACATGCGTTGCATAGCTAACTAAGTATTAATCTGTTTTTCGAAGACATTCAGTTCCTTATTTTATCCTTAATTTTTTTTTCTTAACTTGGTTTAGGTGATATTAACAAGGAAGCAATGAATCAACAGTTTTTTCGTTCATCTCCTAAGGAAATGGTTAGTGTTGCATAAAAGAAATCTACTTTACAGTAATAACACTTTAATCATTTAACATATAGCGATGAATTATCCTTTATTATTATCGAAGTGTTTGGAAAACGTTAGAAATATTAAACATGTTGTGACTTATTACAGCCGCGGTCTCACCCACATCGCGGTCGGGGCGTGCTTCAACCGAGTTTGGTTATTGTGGTTGGAGCCCGATTTCACTTCGTCCACCAGCACAGTAGTGGCCGACTGATTGCCTCTTGTTGTCCCGAGTGGCGGACGATTGTCCACCTCCTGACCCCTGCATCGGTCTGACTTATGAATGTCTCTCCCTTTATTCTTATGAATAAGCTCACCTTTTAGAGGTGCAATGATGCTTTTGCCTAGATTCAGTTTTTGAAATTCTACAAGCGCTGGTTTTTGTCCACTGCATTAATGTGTAATAATTTTTCATCAAGTTTATATATTACTTACATATAATAAACTTAAATTTACATAGATAAAACTTTAAAAATGATCTCATATTTAAAATTACATCTACTGTAACTTTAAATAAAATGTCGAACCTAGGTACCAGACAAAAAAAGCGATAAATATGAGAATGACACACTAAGAAACAATTCTGCATTATCACGCAATCAACTGTGTAAGAGATGAGCAAGTTATCCTTGAATATATCACTCGTATTCAACTCATTAATTGTACGCCCCGAAGTAATCGTATTGTTTCAGTTCGTCATTAAACCAAAGTCGATCCACGGCGGGATGCCACACATAGGCTTTTGTTTTGTAATTAATATTTTGAAACTGGTATCATGGCATCTTATGAGACTCCTACAGTGATTAAATCATTGATAGTACCTTCTTTGTGCATCGATTTCTATGATGATACACATTCCTTTACGATTATAAATAACAAAACGTCCTCGCAGCACAATTCATGTTAAGAAGTTTCGTAAGAATGAGTATTAAATTTCTGGCTAACACATTTGCAACTTTCCTTCTATAGGGTAAACCACATATAAAGTCTAAGAAGCTTCGTCAAAATAAACATTTGCTTTATAATTTTCTACACTTTTACGCAGTTTATAATAAATCTCCGTAAACTATTTAAATACTAAAATTGTTCTTTTACAGTGTCTCATATTTACGTCAGATTCAGAATTTAAAAAAATTATTGACAGATACGTTTTATATAATAAAAGTTTATCAACTAATGATAGGACTGAGCGATAGTTACATCCACATTCGAATGTATTGTAAAATATTCATATTGTCAATTATGATAATAAAGAAATCATTTGTAATACAACTGAAGTATTCTAATACAGAGGTGTCTTAAATTGAATAAACAATATGTCTTCATATCAAGCATCAGTAGCCGTGACATTGATTTGTGTCTCGAACGTTATTCAAATGTTATCAAGGATACAAGCAGTATATCGTTACATGAGATATATTCGAGTCACGTGATACTGATACGTATGAATCACTGAAAATTAATATCTAGGAAGAGATCAACATTAAAATACATACTTGTTATTTATATTGCGTTGTAAATAACCGAGATGAAGTATAGTTTTACATTCATTTATTATATTATTCACAAGGAGTTATTGCGGCAATAGAAACTTTCGATATTTTAAAATTTTTGTATTGCTCACACAGGAATAATAGCATTTTATATCAGAAGAATACGGTCGCCATCGTCCGAACTCTTTTTTACTTATTGGTGTGTACCAAATACTGATTCATGAACATGAACACAAACTGTTAGATCAATGGATGCGCACGAAAAGATCTCACTTGAAATAAATCGTGACCGCGTTGAGACGCTCGACTTTGGAAGGTCAGTTTGCGGTAAACGACAAGCTGAACGAAAACGTTCACATTCATGTTACTGTTAACAAAAAATTAAATATAAGTACCTGAACAATTAAAGACGCTCGTTACTGGCTATTAAAAACCACTAACCAAGTTTAAAATGTATTAATTATTTATAAAAACTCATAAATAATTCTGTCAGCGAGTTCAAGGCATTACTAATTAAAAGATATTTTGAGCTGGAAGCGTCAATTGACTTAATTATCTTGACACTTCAAACTATCTCTAACGCGAGTCACTTATTATAAGAAATGCCAACGAACTTATAGTTCTTTTGCTGGCTTTTGAAATTAATATCGGGGACTTATACTCCAATTTTATACATCGGTATAATACATAAGACTTTTATTAATATTTATGTAACCTAATTTAAATTTAGTTTTTTTTTTAAATAATGGGACAGGGCAAAAGAAAGTTCGCCCGCTGATTAGTAAAGAGTCGTGAACATCATAATGTTGTGTAGCCTAGGATTTTCTTCTCAACGTTCGACTTCGAAAATGTCTATACTACTACAAAAGTGAGCCCGGAAATTTCATAGACTATATTTTTATTCAAATCTTTATTTTTTAAACAGTTGGGAAACTGGTGCTTGGGAGCTATTTACTAATTTTAATTCTAACAAATTGTCACAACTAGATTAATAACATCTTTAAAAGAATCAACTTCTACGGATACAAACCGTAGAGGAAAGTAACCTAATATTCATTAAGTAATAATATTCCAAAAACACTTTTATTCTCGTAAATAATATTACCTGGTCGTAAAAATCATTTATCTTGTTGTTTTTGCATGGATTTTAACTTGTGTCGAAATAGAATCGAGAACGCGGTGAGTATTTTGATTTGTATGTGGTGCAAAAAGTAGTTATTAATATAATGCCTAAGTACCGTACACATTTCATAGGTATAATATTAAATGTTAATCATTTATAGAGTATCATAGTGTTCTTATATTTTGTTAAAAATAAATACACACTTAAATTTATTGAAAATTCCTTTATATGTGACAGTCCATGTAATGTAATATCTGACTATAAATACGGTTAAAAATATATTATTGTTTTCCGTGAAAAAGAAACGGTATTACCTATTTGATTATTTTCTTCCAATATTTATAGAAGAAAACTGTATAAACGTTCGAAAATAAGCATTTGAAGTCGTTTATTATAAATTTATTTTATCATTTTTTTTTATAATTTCCATAAAATTTGCTTTATGTAAAACAATATGTTTCTCTTACTTTGATATATTGTATTTTTTGTTAGGAATTAATTTTCTTCATCCGC
This sequence comes from Pharmacophagus antenor, assembly GCA_018245475.1. NCBI lineage: Eukaryota > Metazoa > Arthropoda > Insecta > Lepidoptera > Papilionidae > Pharmacophagus > Pharmacophagus antenor. Next base: position 3,373 of record DWQX01001070.1, read on the forward strand.
AATATAAATATAGGTGTTTTAGGAGAGGTTAGTAAAGTTGTCGTTTAAAACAACTTTATTGTCGTAAATTTCTCAACGGTTTAAATTAATACAGCGATATTATTTAAAGCTATGTCGCTTTTATGTGATTTTAACTATCCTATTGACGCAGAAATTTCTGTTCGAGTGATCGTTAATTTGCAGGAAAATGTCGGACTTGTTCTTAAAATAAACGTAGAGATTTAATATAACAAGTAATTTTGAATCTGTGTAAATAAACTACGAATAATATAATAAAAGCTTCCAATTCACCTATAAAATTTTGAGTATGAAATTTTATGAATTCTTTTATTAAAAAATATACTGTATATTAAAGTTTAAGAAGATCTGCAAGTATTTGGCGTTTATGTAAAAAAAAAAATTATTTATTTTTTTCTATTTGCTTTTAAGCCCTTTGTAACACAATCATCATATGCCAGTTTTTAAACTGAACCATTAAAAAAAATAGAAATATCATTTTATTAGGTCAAATAGTTTGTTCTAAAGTCCATAACAAATAGAAATTAAAATTAAAAATGTGAGATTTGATACGTATCTCATGACATATGTTATCTTTAAACAGGCGCTTTATTGCAATTACATAATAGTATGAATGTGCCGAACAGTACTTCCAGTGAGTACTTTTTGCTTTGTTTTTGTACAATGCCGCAAAAAAATCTTTTGTCTATATCAAGCTAAACCTATCAAGGTATATTTTGACTGTCATCTTGTCCCGAGAATCCATTATTACACCAGTACTTGTCTTGTTAACAAGGCATCAAACAGTCGATATAAGCGATACACGATGACTCAGCGGCCACATTAATGGTCTAGACGCACCATTCTCATAGAAATTCAAAAACGCGGTGTAAACAATGAGATAAGAATCGGGCGTTGGCGAAAGAGCTTTGAATTATTGTGCGTCAATCAAATGCTCTGTCGAAGATCATATGGTATTTGTAGCCGTATACTTTGGTAACGCCATTAAAAGCTCAATATTGGTTTAATTTGATACGTTGTACGCGGAAAGGGCGGATGGGGTCACTTTAACAAACATCATTCGGTTCAAAAACTGACATGCCAAAATTGCCCTAAAACTTACACTGGTATCTTTGATCGTGAAATCATTACTGACAATGAACTTGCTTATTGCATTACAGATAAGGCTTTGTACGACATATTACATAAATTCCGGAATTGAATGACAGGTGTAAATTTAGTATAAATAACAATGAAGATTTTAATGTCATATATTAACTTCATAAGTGGACTTGTTTCAAAAACTAGAGCATAAAAATATTTAAAAGTAATTTATATAACATTATATTATTAAAAAATTATCATTTGAAGATTGGTTTGTCCGACATATTAATAAAAATGTAAAAGTCCGTTGTATTTTGCAACTCATATCGAAACTTCTTGATTATAGTTTGAAAAGCGAACGAAATTCACTTGTCCAATCAATGTTTGTGGCCGGCACACATCTCACTCAACATTTACGTCATAGTTTGATAACGTGCGCATTCCAATTGTACGAAGGAAGAACTTGAATTCTTTATTAAATAACGATAGCAACGTCAATTAGGGTCAATGTTTGTTTATAACTGTTTAAACGAACATGAAATTTAGGATCGCGGCGAGCGTGTGTGGTCCGGCCACACGGTGTACAATGGCGCAGATTTATGTATTATTGTAATGAAAATATTAAACTACTGACATTTTAACCGACGACAAAAAAGAAATTCAAACAAGATAGCGCACCTTTTTTCTTGTTTCTTTTTTAAGTGTCACTACGTTTTTTACCGAGTGATTTAATTGTAATGTTTCCCTTTTTTTATACAGAATACACCTTGTATATATTACATATATAGTTAGTCAACCTGAAAGCTGCTAAATAAGAAAAACTTTTTATAGTTTTCATTTAACGCCAATAAAAGTAAGTAAAAAGCTGGCCAGCTTTATACCAAGAACAAATTCTGCATGAAATTTATAAACGCTTACGGAAAATTTACACAAATAATTATAAGCAACCAATAAAAACAAATAACATAAATTAATATGTTTTTTTATTTTTAAGAATTCTATTTAAGGTTTGCTGTCATTATTTTACATCCTGACATGAACAATTTTAATGAATACGGTAACTAAAAATTAATTAAATAAAGTTTATTATTATTAACTAATCTTTAAGCATAAGCGATATTAACAATAAAATTTGACATCAGGGAAGTTTAAAAAGAATTACACTCATTTATTGTCCGTATACCTTCGGCATACGTGTCGTATTGTCGGGTTAGTTCCTATAAGTGTAGTGAGTATGCGAGACGGCGTGGAAGGTTCTCCCGCGGAGATTGACAGAGCTTTATCGATCACGCGCCGTATCATTAGATATTATTGTGATCTATCATCAAGTGCGCCATTGCCCGCGAACCATAAGGGTTCAACACACTGTATTGTGGAAACGATTTGTCATCGTGAATTATAACTTCTTTAACATATTTACATTGCCTCTATAAAGGAAAAGAAGATGTAACCAAATGGAAAAGCTACTAACATTAAAATTAAACTAAATAAAACAAATATTATGTAATAAATTGGCAAAATAAATTTTAGACTTGTTGACATATTGATACTATTTTTTATATTGGATCGAGAATATTAACACCAGAATACACTATTTACTCGAAACATTGACTCATTAAATTGTCTAAAATGTACAATAGGGTCAATTAACAAAATTCAATTGACGAACTAAATCCGATAAAAGGCAGGATTTTCTCACGCTACTTACGAATCTGTAACTGAGCCATTTTTTTCTGTTCACGGTACGTATGTTAGAATTTTTTTTTTTTAACAATAGAACTTATAAAATAGGTGCATGGTTTACGTGTACGACAAATGCATAGTATCTTAATGGCTGTGCCGGCCCTTATAATGAAACAATTAAGACGATACGGAACGAACAATAGAAGGAAAAAAAAGTGATAAGGTTCGACATTAATCTTCTTCACGTGTTGCCTTGTTTGTTTTCCTGCGTCAAACATGGATTTGAACCGTAAGGGATTATTTACTTAAAGATAGACGTGTTTTAATTTTTATTTCGTCCCGTCGACTTTGAAGTAATGTTTTTGAATGTTAATAGGATTTTAGATAAATATCAGGCATATGCTTTAATTAAATGTAAAATATTGAAACGAGTATACTTTTAATGTAGTTTTTAAGTTTTAAATATATCTTCTAATTAAAGTCTTTAAATAATTTCAAATGATAAATACACAGATGAGATTAAATGTGTTTAAAAAGTAAAAATGGAAACGAAATAATAATCTAACGCGTGAATTAGTTTTTTATTTATAGCTAGATATGCTTTATATCGACTAATCGCTTGACGAAAATATAAATCGGTTCAGCCATACCACACCAAAGGCCTGCCTCGCTACACGGAAGTCCTAAGTACCATTCGGGAGCCCCCCACATAAGAAATAGTTTTTGAATTTATTTCGCCGGTTAACAATCTTACATTGACAATTTATATCACTGTCACAAGAGCCCTACCGTTTACCCGTAATTATATCTGTGAGAATCTGACAATTCTTGCTGAGCAGTCACTTAACATCGTGTCAAGTGTTAGCATATTGTAGATAAAAAATTGATGGCGTGCAGACAGAACAAGCCCGAACACTTAAATACATTATTATATTTAAGTGTATTGTTGTTATAACATAATATACTAATTCTTTTTTTCTTATTTGATCTTAGTAGTCTGCTCCAAAAATTGCAATGATTATGAAATTTATTGCTTTATTGATTAGTACCGTCAGTAGAGATGACGGGATAATAACCTGGTGGGGTCCCGTGGTAGGCACTGGCGCTCCTGCACAGCGACGCCGCCTCCGCAGGATCTGGAGCAGGAGCTCCACGTGCCCCACGCGCTCCACGCGTACATCGTAACGTTCGTGCGAGTCGTGTGCGTCGTTAGCAGCACCTGCAAATTGATGGTCAATTGATTTAGATCAAAATTTTACTTATTTACTTTTTCAAGTGCATAATTCTCTGTTGTACATTTCTGCCGTAAAACATTAGTATTCACTATTAGTGTGTTCCACCATACATGTGAGATCTAGAAGTATTCTGGACGAACACGCTTCACTATCTACGGTCGCATTGTTATTTAACATCACATGAAATGGACACACAACACTACTATTTTATCCCAATGGCGACAAACTAGTAGTGTTGTGTGACCGTCCTAATTTGCAATCCATCATTATCGATATAATTTACCATCAGACTACAATCGCACTTTTGTTTGTTCACTTGGTTGTATAATAACCATTACAACAAGTGTTCGAAAAAAAAACTAAATTGTCTAATTCTTATATTATTTAACATTTTAAAATTATGATAGTGCGTATGATCTGTTTAATAAGATTACAAGACCCATTGTACCTATTATTCTGTTAGTTTTTATTTGCGTAACAGAGTACAATAATTAAATACTGCGTGCGTTCGTTATATTGCATATAGATATCGTATTGATTGGGCAAACGTATCGAACGATTTGATGTTTTATTGATAGGTCAATAACGTACGTAAAATTTCCTCTATTATGAACGACACACAAGTGTTGTAATTCAGTAGTTAATATTTGTCTTGTTAAAATTGATGCAACATACTATCTTCATATTTATTATCGATATGTTAATTCAGTGAATACAATTTTATACGCTTAAATTAGTCATTTGACCTTGTTGTAATTAATGTAATAATCTAATTTTTATTTTAAATTTAATATTATTTATGACTTTAAAAACAGATATATCTAATTACGATAAAATTCTAATAATTATACTCCATGATGAGTACAATTGTATTTATTTCAGTGAATAGTTTGAATTAGATTCATTGTAACAATGTAAATGGAAAATAGCCCAACACTATAAAGTCTATAGGTATCATTTACGATTAGTCGAATAATAACGGCAAGTCTATTCTTGTAGAAGTTTAACTCCGTGGTGCAAAGGTTAACCGCTTGTTACGTACCGCAGAGGTATCTGATTTGATTCCAGAGCCACATAAGTACTGGATTATGAATAATGGAAGGGTTTTATTCGAACTCAACTAGCAACCGCCTTAAACATTGCCTATATATAAGCAATACTGTGTTCTGGCCATCACTTTTTTCTTCATTTTTTTATTGGCTGTGGGCACCACTAGACCTCGATATCACCTGATGGTAAGTAACAAGTTTGCCCGAAATATTTCTAGCTCTCACATGTGTTACTGCCAGAACACAGCGATGCTGTTATGGCGGCAGGTTGACATTGAGTGTGGCAGTTAGCCAGGGGGGTTTGAAGACTCTTACCACCATATAGACTTCACTACGCCTGTTGCCTGTAAATCTTACTCGGGACCTCCGTGTTACAATGTGAGTGAGCAAACCACTGCGCCACGGAGCCAGTCTAGGCAAACATGCTTTACTATCTAGGTTCTTAAATCATTTAACATTATGCTCTTGTCGATACAAAAAAAAACTAAAAATATTAATACATAGTAAGATGCCTGCACCGCTCCTATCTCTATCGCCAAACACTAGAGTGCAAACATTATTGTTTTCCTGTTCTAAAGATGCTGTAGGTAGAGAAGTTATTGCGGAAATAACAAATACATTATACCACTAGATGCGATCGCGAATACGATGACCAGTATATAATACGATGTAAATAAATCTTGAAAAACACTAAATTATTAAAAAGATCATATCACTTAAGAGCGTTCTGCACGATACTCCACGCAAACTATACTATTAATAACTAACATTGAGAATGTTCCCTAATAACAAATGCATTAATCACACAAATAAGGTTATCCCCGTGAGCTCAGTGTTGTAAGGAAGTGTAGTAGAGTCTGGATGGTAGTAGGGTTTATCGGATCCGCCGACCTTGGTAGCTGGCTATCAACGTCAATCTGCTGTTATAACCTCATTGCTTATTTCCGGCGATTATATATGTGAGAAGATCCAGAAGGAACGTGAAACGTGTGACCAATGTTAGCGATAAAAAAAAAATAAACGATAAAAAAAAGTTGTTGTCTCACTTAGCGGTAAGCGGAGTGAGACGTGATAATGTTACCGTGAAGCCTTATAAAATTATATATCTAAATGTATTTCATTGTTATTAAAACTATAAACAGAGTAAACTTTTTGAACACGATTACGTGTGATTTACGTTTGAAACAAAAACGCTTTGTTCCCTTTGATGGAATGCCAACTAAAATATGCTGCTACAATAAAGTTCTCAGTGTTTCAGTTTGTTTTCTCGCTAATGTTATAACACGATGACGTGTACGTTAGTGGAAAAAAAGGAATTATGAAATCAGATTCGAAGATTTCTAAGAAATTACTATGTTAAATCTGAAGGTTACTGTGGAAAGTATAACAGCTAAGCTAAAACAATTTATTGTTACCCTATATTTTAACGGCTATATAAAAGAAATTAACAACAGCTGTTTAACAAAAAACTAGAATCAAAGCTAAATTGAAGTTTAAATATGAGTTACGAACAGAAGTAAAATGATATTTTCTGTTTTCAAATCTTGGAGTTGAATTACCTTTTTTAATTAACAAGTACGAAACATGCGCATTCAAGCAGATTTCTCACGCTTTTTCAGTGTTTTGCTTGATTTAATATGGGGTAAATGATAAGGTACACTCTTTTAAATAACCCTCCAAATTGGATTACACAGTAAAAACTAAAGCGTTAAAAATTTTTTGAGAGAAGTGAAACCTACTGTAATATTTTATTGATATTGCTTTTATTGAAGAGTGGATATCAAAGAAGTAAACATCAGTCCTATGGATAAATGTTTACTATGGGTCTATGACATATACTTCAAAGAAATCAAGAAATTATTACATTCTTGAAGACTAAGATTGAAAATATCAAAGCCGCTTATCTGAGACATGTATTGCCATACAAATGGCTACCGCATAATCGTTCTTGATTAAATTCTGTAAATTCTTATTATATATTAAGTATGTTATAAATCTTTTATGCAATAACCCGTAAACAAGACTCTTAAGAATCCCTTATTGAATGAAAAGCGGTAGTAGACACTAGACAATACATAAAAGATCACTTACCGGTAAACCAACTTCAGTACTGGTTGACTGTGCAGTTGTCAGTGGGTCTCTTATGCATACAAAGATAAATCTGAAAATGAAAGAAATATAAATACGTTATAGTCACATTAAAAAATATATATGAAATTAAAAAGAGCAATTAAATCGAAAGTCAGTTTTTCATTTTACCTCTACATTAACTTACGATAATATCGTCTTAGTTATTACTATTTTAAATTTAAATTAACAAACGTGGCCGCATGTTATTATCTTCTAATGTATATATTAAATAACGAGTAATTTGATGATAATTAAATTTCTCAAAAAATTAAAAAAGATACATTCTTTTAATTTTTTTATTTAGAATATATTTTTAATTATTTTATATGTAAAGCCACATCAGAGAGTTGATTCGTGTATAATTTTTAAACTAGCATAAAAAAAAAATCTCGTGAGCGTGCGTGATTCTAAGAAAAGTTAAACAGTGACGTTACAATGGTTGCTATCGCCGAATCGTACGCATTCCCTGCGGCTATTAACGGCTTGTAAATAACAATTGGCAACAAAGGGCGCCCATTTACTAATCCAAGTGTCAAATGTAACCAATTAGCATTTCCGTCACAATCAGCGCTTGTTCTTTATACTGCCGATAGAGGCCCTTTTGAATACAGAGTAGGCGATAACATCGGAAAGGGCTAATGCCTTTATGAAATACTAAACGACTTCGAGCGTCGAATAGCACGCGTTGAATTAGCGAGCTAATTTATCGATCTATGTGATCGATCAAAACTGTTGACTTATTGTTGCATCCCTATTACGTAATCTAAAGTATTAAGTAAAGGGCAACTAGAACGTCATGAACAATCATGACATATTTATGCAAATCAGGTAAAGAAACTTTTGGGACAATATTCGTAATTTATTAAAGTATGATTAACGTGGAATGTAAAAAAATTGTATTCAAATTACAAGATTCATTTTTCTCTTATTATTAAAACTAAAAATTTGAACAACACCTATTTAAATAAATATATTGTTAAAACTCCAATTATTTAACATTTTTCCTTTTATGTTTAAAGCGAATTGTGTCATTTAACTATTGTTACAATCATTTTGGAGTCTTAAAATGATCTATCCACGAAACTAAGAAAGTTAAGAAACAGTGCGTACGAAGCTGCAAACTATCTCTACGGCGATAACAGGTCATAGTGTAGTTTTGCAGTCGACGCCAAGCGTAGCGGTCACGACTCACCGTCATTGCACGAATGACAACGCAGATAAAGCCTATTACCAAGCACAGATACCTCCGATTTATTGTGTGTTTTACCCAGCTTTGAAATGTTAAATTTGTAATCATCTAACTATACTTCTGGCCAATGTTTTTCAAGTCGACGAAAAAAAAATTTATTAAAAACATAATTAATTGATCTAAGCATCCCTTTTCAACAATATGACTTCGTACAAAAAAAATATTTGCTAATTTTCACTTTTGTTAATTGCGTCGTGTAGTTGAACGTATTTCATCTGAAGATGTAAGTGTAGTGGCGAAAAGTCAAGAGACCATAATTTAGCCGTAGTACTTGCATTTAAAAAAAGCGGAAATTAGCAAATTTTTGTTTCGATTTATTAAAATATAACGTATTAGGTCAAATTTAAAAGAAAACATGTTTATGTTATCACAGTACTGCAGCGCATTAATTTAAAGATTCTTGTTGAAATATAAAATATTTAGCTACTATAAAGTAGTTTGACTAACCCAGTGGCGTCGTGGTTTACCGTTTGTCTTGTAATATCCCTGGGTCATGGTGGTGGATGGATGTAACGTTTTTTTAACGCATGGCTAGCTACCACGTCCGCTACTATTGGCAAAAGGGTGACACTTATCCTCAATTGATACATGATATTAAGCAACAATTAGGCCGTAGATGGTGATATGTGCTCAAGATTCTCAAGCAGTCGTGTGTATGACAATTGGAATACAGAAATGCTTTTAAGGCAAATTTACATTGAGAATTTTATTTAGCTAGATGAATTCGAATAAGCTTTACCACGATACAGATTCCAATACTCATGTGGCTATGGAAACGACTGCGACACGAAAGAAGTCAAGAATGTCTCCGTCATCCACTACTAGGACATTGTTATTGTTTATAAAGGTGTACCAATTTTGTAGCATGCGCTTCTGTGCCGAGCTGTCAACAAACAGAAATACTATTGTGTCGGTGTATATTAACAAGCAGTTTTGGTATGCTGCCATGGTCGGCGCCTTGCACCGGATGTACAGTTATGCTTTAAAATATCATCGGTGTCCCAAGAAAATAATACGTAGACACCATAAAAGGTCTCGACATCGTTGGCCTTTGTTTCCGATGCATCATTAAATTTGTCTTATCTTGCCGTAACGTCACATTTGAATATATGAAACGGCTTCCGCGGTTTTGGCGCGATTTTACATTCGCAATTTGAATCTGATAAAGATTATATTACGTAGATAAAAGAACGATCGGTATCAATGATATTTGTGTGTATACGAAATGGGTGTGATGTGTTCGTTAAATTTTATAACCAATGTGTCTTCTTTGTAAATGGTAAAAAATGCTGTTCTGAATTAAGTCCACCTTCTGTACAAGATTTTTTATATCAAAGCTTTTAAATTAGTATAGCATTTCTAAAATGTATATGATATTATGTCTAATTTTAATATAAACATTCAACACAACATCGCGAAATACTGAGAACGCTTCTAAACTATACGTAATGAATGCAATTTTTTTTTATTTGTTAGCTATCGTACCTAGTGAATATTTACGCGATAAAGCCGAGAAAAAATTTAATTATAATGTATACAGATCTCGGAAGTTTAAAATCGTTATATGTAATAAAGTATGAAAGATAAAGAAGAAACGAGTAACTAACGAATAATCACAAATGAAATCTAAACACAAATATGAATATACTAAAATGAGAAAAGAAAAATGTAAATCACTATTTTGAAAACATTCTTCCAATCAGATTATGCGGCAATGTAGCCCAGTTAAAACAACAAAAGTCTAAATACGCACGAGGTCTTGAAGCGAACAAAAGTGTTATTGATAATTGTGATGAGGCGTCTGATAGTGATTTGCTTGAAATACTAATGCGAGTCTCGTTTCATTCAACCAATGACACTGTAGATGGCACTGAGATTGGGACAGAGCGCAGCGACAGTATTCAGTTCGCACTGGCATCTGTAAAAATGGGGCGCGTTAGGTAGCCGCACAAGTCATCAAGGAGTGTTCGACAGTCACGGACGAATGGACACTTGCGTCACCGCATTGGCACAGAGTAATCTGACGATAAATCACACCCGTTTCTGGATTGGAATGAGATCACGAGCTCAAATTATTACCGATTGAAAGACGAGCCTAATTTCGAGTAGGTCGCAAGTTAAGGATTTCACTTCACACTGATTATACAGGGTTGCAAGAAAGGTGAAAGTATTGGTTGCACCATTGACATTTAGTACATTATAAATTATATGACATTAAATACATATTTTTACCAAGTGTAGTATATGGTACATAAATACACATACACAATAAATATTTTAATATGATTTTTTTCTTTTTCAACCGATATCTTAGCTATTATGATTTATTCTTTTTCGTTTAGCTTAGTACACACGTATTAAGACGTATGTTTTATATTGTTTTTTAACGTTATTGTTGTTATCGACAATGATATTAAATACTATAATGAAAGGTTTATTACTTTTGCGTTGTAACTTCTAAAAAAATATTAAAATTTCTTTCGCATTAATTCTAAAACAGTTTTACCCACGGCGGTCTAGTTTGCGTTCAAATCGTTTTGAATAAAAAAAAATTAATTTGTTAAATGTCATCAAATTACATAAGTTAACCTACTAAAATTCTGTAAACATTTCAAAATACGTACGATTTTTATAAAGCAACGATAAAATTTATCGTGGCGAATGAACATCCATATAAATTATTTATTTAATCAGTGGCCACAAATGCATTTGAAACGATTTGTTATAACATATACATTTTATTAAAATAAATATAATAAAATTTAAAATTGACAAATTGGTAGTTTAACACAAATTTTTGCGGTTTCAAATATATCTCTGTTAATAATAAAAATTTACATTATAATTATCATGGAGCTATGGATAAATTATTATTAATCATAATTGTTGAAACAAGCATATTCCTATAAATAAGTTCATATTGATAATACGGTAACAAAAGGTGTAATCTGTTATTCCCAAAGAATGAGAGATTTCCCTCCTATAAAGAATGACTTTAATACAGATTTTTTAGATCGAAATAACAATTTTTCACTTCAATTAATGGATTCAGATAAAGCATAATCTTGATATTACACCAAAATTTTTATGAAAATTCATCCAATTAGATTATCCAAATATTGGGAAAAATTTTTAACCGATCAGTTGTGTATACACTTCGATTAAAATCTGTACTGTGGAACTATTGATTTATGTATATATCGTGTATAATAAAAGAATGTTACTACTCACATATTTCGTAAAATGTATAATATGATAAGTTTAAGCATTTGAAGTATGAACTTTTCATTGCTTGAATTAAATTATATTTTCAAATTAAATGACGCAGTTAACAGGTTAAAAAATATTGTTTTGATCTCTATCGATAATGTTAATAATTATAAAAGGATATTGTAAAAAAAAATCTTTAATGTACATACTGCGTCCGCGGTGCTGTAAAGCGAAGGTCCCGGATTCGATTCCCAGGACTCATAAGTAGTGGATTTTGGATGGTGGTAGTTGGCCGATCCGGCCTAGCTAGCTACTACCTTCACTGACAATCTGCCGTCATAACAGCTTTGCTGCATTCAGGCAGTGTTACACGTGAGAGCTACAAGTATTCTGGGCAATCACGTTCGTCTCTACGGCCTTGTTGTCACTTGCCCAAAACCAATAAAAAAGTGATGTCATACATAACGGTACACAGAGTGGACGTGATTATGCTACCGTGAAGCCTTATAAAAACTTTATACCCGTGTGTACATAAACGGGTGATTATAGATATTAATTATGTGTTTAGATACCATTCACATTGTTGTTATAACCTTGTAATGTTTTAGTTTTATTTATTGAAGCAATGAATAATTTTTGTGGCTATAAAGTTAATAAACACACCAGCGCTCATCATTAACATAACGTATCGGTTGCGATTATTTTGACAACATGTATAGATGCGGAATTTCTTATTGAGAAGGATAATGTTACTATAATAAAATTAAAAGAAATTTTGTTTTTAGTCAACACAACGTGTTATGAATATTATGTATAATCTGTCTTAACACTCCCCACTCTTTGAGGGTGGTAATTTCTTATTTAATTTTGAGTTTAGTTCCTCTCCACTAATTTTGAGTTCATCAATTCGGAGAATAGAAATTTTCATTGAACTTTGAACACCTTCATTGCCTTCATAAGGGTGGAATTTTATAACACTAAGAAAGGCTTAGTCTATACCTACATAAGACAAAACACACCCGTCAAATTATGTCTTTAGGAGCAATGGCTGTGCTGTGTGTTGAAGTTGGTCAGTCAGTCAATCTGTATCTATCTGGACATTCATCACTTTATGTTACAGTCATTTTAGGAATTTAGATTTTCATTTTTTTTGTCAAATGAATAGAAAAAATTATAATTAATATCTACAAAAACGTTTTATACATTTTAAAAAACAGGATACCATGTAGTTTGAGATGGTATATTAAAAACAATGTTTAAAAATGTATTATGTATACTTCATCTTCGCAAATTCTTGTTTGAAAGTGCTACTTCTGCTTCTATACAGGAGTAGACTTATCACTCTAATACTTTCCTTTTCAGCATTGATGTTCTATATGCAACTTGATGTTCGCGAAAAACTTAATATCATATTTGCGTATTGAGAGATAAAAAAAAACTTAACCACTATCAACATGTTCAGATTTTTGTTTCTATTCTCCTACATTTCTTATTTATGTTGCGCATATATTTACATAGAAATTCTAAATACCACCTGTATTACTAACCACTTTGTTATTCATATAATTGTTTAAATAGCTGTCAAAATCATTCGCAAGGCAGTCAGTTCATTGGCCTATTGAAGCATAACCAGATATAAAGATCAATCTTACAAACATCGTCACCATTACAACGATTTTAGAAATACAAATGTTCAATACTGTTAAAAATTATTAATACGTTTATTTAAATTTTGATGTAAATCCGAACGTTCTTATAACATAACTGTAATTCAACAAAGCGCTTAGCGTTTTGCCTAGGATAGATCTCACGAAGGTACTCCGGCAGGTTCAAAATACCGTTGTATGCTTAAAATAGCAACAGAAATAACAATTTAAGAATGCAATCCCTGCCATTTCAGACGTGCACATTTAAAAGTGCCTCTCACGTACTAGAAATACTTCATAATTGGTTGGAAATTCAGTCACAATACCTATATAATATAGACAGACAAAACATTACAATATTTTTATTATATATTACCAAGTTTACAATTATAAAATCAATTATTTCATATTGTTTTGATAACTCATCTAGAAATTTATATTTCATAAATATAAAAAAATAACAAAGATTAATTTTAAATTTATAATAATTTACGGAGAAAGGTAAAAAGCGTATTACGTAAAAAAAAAACATTTTTAAAATTTTTCCCATCGCAAAAAAAAATTTCTTTTAGAATATCTTTCATCATATAAAACTGGTTTTAAATCTTTTCGTGGTATTTTACGGCCACCCTTATAATCAAATTGTAATCATAATAATCAAAAGCATTATATGCATACATTAATCACTTATAATGGACTACTTTATAATTGTCAGTCTAGCAGATTTTTTTTTCAATTATGGTACAGAGGAAGTTGACAACTTACAGAACTACTTTATTAGATAAACTCTAATACATTAAGATAGGTCTGTGTACTTTAACAATTTATTAATAAACTACTTAAATGTTTTTAACGATTATATCCTTCATTGGTCCATGAAATAGACACATTTTTCAATATTTTTAAATTATTTGAAATGTATGTAACTTATTAATAATTATCAATGTATTACATTATATTGTTTTTATTTATGTTTATTCATATACAGCCTTTCTAATTTTTATTAATTTTGTAATTATATAATATTCCCTTTATTATTTTGTATAATTTATTACAACGTCTTTTCATAGGTCGCTTAATAGAGAATGTCCCTCGTTATTAATCCTACTTTTGTTTGTAATAAAAAAAGCCTGGTCCTACATCCTATCATAGTTAAAACAGCATTATTATGGTGTATGTGAGCCGCTTGTATTAGCGAGCTGTTGATGATACCAGGTGAATATCTAACTTACATTGCCGCTAAGCTCTATAAAAATAAAGCCAACAAACAAATGTTACGGCGTCGCTATGGCTCACATATATGTACATATATAAGTAATGCTTATTCCTGTTCACTGAATGGATTGCAGTAATCCATTGATGCGCCGCGACAAGTCGTGTTTCCGCTTAGAATCGCGCTTTATTGATAGACTATTAAATAATGACCTCGTTAAGACTATTTATTATTTCATTACAATTTACAAAGCGAAACATGACATATGAAGTTTTGAATTGGTAAAATTTACTAATATTTAATGTTTTTCATTTATTATATCAAATTAATGAAGTATAATTTCTTTCATAAAATATGATTATGTTTTATTATTTTTCCTTTTTCACTCAATATGTTGATGATGTAAGGACATATTTTAAAAATGTATTTAATTTATAAATATTATTCTAATCGAAGTTTTAAATTGTAGTTTACGTAAATAAAAAAAAAATCATACATAATTTTAAACGAATTACTGCGGATAGAGACACTGATATAGGTAAGAATCTTTCAAAACTGACATTTCTTAGGAACTCGGAGAAAAAATAAAACGATTATTAGGAGTCACGATCTAATGCGATTTTTTTAAATGGTCTGCAAAAAAACTAGCAAGATTTACACTTGGTTATGTTACTTTTTGCCAATTTGAACTAGTTAAGAAAACTCTATATAAATAAAAATCAAAGTACTGATTGACCGATTTATATCAACGCACATCTTAATCTACTGGTTCTAAAGAAATTAAATTTGGAGAATGTGTTCTCTGCGAGTTGTAGGAATCCAATAAGAAAAACATTTTCATTTTGTTCAAATTATGATGAAAGTTTTTGTTATCCGAGTCGATGGACTCGAAAATTGGTTCACAACCTGGAAGAACAAATGTAAGATTAATTTCCTACTAGTATAAGTAAAAAAAAATACTACACCCAGAGAAGCGGGCGGATGACAGTTAGAAGCTAATATAAAGTAATTTCTAAATTTGAATGATATCTTATCGCGAATTAATTGTAAAATGATATTATTAAGCTCCAGTGTGTACTAAGCTATGTAACTGTATCTAGGCAGAACTCGAGGAGTTTGCTTAGTTGTTTACTCGCGACTAAGTAGACTTTAGCAGGACAATAACAAGTTCAAGTTCGCGTCATCTAGTTCAAAGGTAAACGGACGCCGGCGCGGCGCCGGGAGCGATGTTAACTGGCGATAAATGCGTACACTGCGCCACACAAGAGTCGAAATCGTAGCGTTCACTATTCTTAGATGCGATATCATTACATTACATGCGATCTGTACACAAATCTACTAAAAAGCTACTGTTTTGACAGCGAAAATCATACGTTGACTAGAAAAATTAATATACACCGCGATAAAAGCTAACTTCACGTGTCGTATACTACAATTTAAAAGTTTTAGCATTACCTTTACGGACATTTTGATGCAACCATGTTTATTAAAAAATTCACTTCATTTACGTATGCCTGAATTTTCAGTTTTTTTTTTTCAATCTCTATTAAAGCTTTGCTTTATATTTTTTTCTACAGAAGAAATATAAGGATATATTAATGCATCATATTAATATGAAAAAAAAGAAACAAGAAAAATTGTTCGTGAACCTACTGTTAATACGTGTCATTCACTAATTGTTTAATACAGCACGTTTATGTGAGTTATAATGTTTACATCGACCATACGGTTCGGTGTGATTTTAGCGTCAGTTATGACAGACGTCAAAATACACAGTGAGTTTTCAATCTATGAAATTTTTAAGTGATAAGTATAGAGAAAATGTAAATCACATGCAGATCACAAACGCATCCTTTCATTTAAATTTAAAGATTGAAAAAAAAAAGAAGTTAACCAAAATGTTATAACCTGAAACTATGATCTTTATAACTACACACTACATTTTCACTATCTCTTGATGTGCGTTCGAGATTTAAATTAAGAACCTATAAAATACATGAACAATAGTTTAAAACAAGATGACATGTTTAAAATGAGTATTTTCAAATAAGATGTGATGTGGTTTACATCAATGTTATTCTTGGCATTTCAATATTTACCACCTCGTTTAAAGTTATTATAGTTTTACATATAAAGTATAAATATAAAAAAGTTAATTCGAGAAGAATGTATAAAAATGAACGCAGAGATAGTTTTGTCTGCCTGTCTTCAAAATGTATTATTTTTGTAATGTTTTATACTACCCTGTGTTTCTGGTGCTGTTAGTTTATGTTTTACAAAGTTAAATACAAAATGTATTTATTAATTTGTATTTGAGTAGTAAATTTTAATACAATTACATAAAAAAGAAATCAATAATTCATTGAAAACAAGTAGGTTTAGAAAACTCGCGTTACAAACATTTTTAATTAAGCTTCGAAAACTTAAAACAAAAGAAAACATGAACATGTATGAAATTGAGTACCTTAAACATTTATTGAAGTTCTACTTAACAGCAAAATCAGTGCAATAAAATGTTGTAATAGTTTATTCAAAGAATATTATATAATGTCCATGGTGAGAATGAGTTATAATATCTAGATATAGTATATTAATTTTTACTATACTTAACAGATAGTTCTAGAGGTTAGATACTTAATTGAGTAAAAAATTTATTTCTGAAACCAGCAAATTAATTTCTGTTTCCCAAAAAAATATCCAACAGGTATTATAATATAGGTAAAATAAATTAATACAGTTTGAGCATGATGCTACCGCAATTGACATCATGTCGTTTTATATATATTGTGACCCATCCCATGAAATAACAACAGAATCGAAATCGTTCTCACTGACCTCATTTCCCATTGTCTTTATCGTAACCAATTATATGAGTCATTAGTCATTATTTGGCATACACGAAGTACAGTACAAACTTAAAAAAATATATGTATTAATCTGTATCGGGCCTTAGGACTTTTATTCGAAGATATATTCGATTATATTTTGATTGATAGATACAGATGCCTCTACTATTCACGCCGCATCGAGTTTAGTAGATTACCTATGATAAGCTTATCACCTTACATCAGATTTTAAATATTTAGTGAACTTCCTAGTCACTGTTTAGTTAAAGATATACGTAATTTAGAAATTGAAGAAACAACTCCGGCGTGTGTTGAAATTTCGACATGAAATGTAGTTAAAGACGACTAATTTTTATGTCAAAAACAAAAAAAAACAAGATATCCTAAGTGGATTGAATCATATCTGTGTATGTAATTTTTAGTATTTTAATTTAATCATACAGTTTATAACATCTTATTTACGTTTAATCATTTTACAGTATACAGAAAGATAGTTTATATCTTCCATTTGTATAACAAAAATAACATACGTTGTCGAAATCGAATTAACCCAATTAAGCTGAAATTGGTTACAGATTATTTATATCTGAATACGTGAGATATGTTATTAAGAATTATTTTCGCACCCGCTGTTTATGGAACATAATTTTTTTGGTTATATACGCTATTCTTTTTTTTTAAATCTCGGTCCCCCTGTCATGAGTATACGGGGCCTATTCTTTCTTTAATATTTTATTTCCTTAAATATTACTCTCGCTTTTATTCTTTCTTCTACTTCCATACTCATACCATTTTTCTCGTACCACATTCCCTTTCCTTCTAGCATACCTCGCGCTTAAATAAAGTCGACCTCTCATTTATTTATTTCTTTACATTTTTATCTTATTATAATATTTTACTTAATTTACTCTTGCTATTACATTTTTCTTATCGTATAATTATCACAGTTATTATTTTCTAAATATTCTCACTGTTTTATTTTCTGCTATGGTTCTAATGATTACTTTTTTACAAAATTTTATAAAGCTTATGCGACTGTCTTCTTCACATATCAACGAATGTATGCTCTTCTCCTCCACTTTCTTGCCTATTAAGGTCTCTAATTCATTTCTCTCCTTCCCATAGATGGGACAGGTGGTGATTAGGTGCGACACGGTCTGGTCCGTTCCCGGGTCTCATGTGCACGCGGGACTCTCCTTGCCTTTGAACCTATGCAAGTATGAGGAGAATTCCCCGTGCCCCGTGAGAATTTGGATCAGCCATCCCTTCAGGTCCAACAGGCGAAGTATTCGATAGGCCGAGACGGCGTCCGGTAAAAACATGCGCGTTGTTGAGGACGTCGTCCCTTCCAAATAGCGCCTGTTCCACTCCTTAAACGTGTCAGTCCGAGCTGTAGCTTGATGAATTAAACAAGACACTCCTCGTATATATACGCCATTGTTAAGCTTGACTATGATGATTTGACTAATAAAGGATGGAAAAATGCATGTAAAAAACCTTTACTGATGGTAGTTCTTTGTTGTCGAAAACCGTACGTATCGAAAAACGTACGTAACGTACGTAACATATATAACTGCCGCTAAGCAGAAATGTTTTGCTTACTGCCGTAGCGCAGTGCTGTACCGCTTGCCCTCTATCGCAGTGACCTAGGTTCAATTCCAGAACCACATGAGTTTATGGAATCTGTAGTGCTGTAGAGTTTTTCAAATTAGCCTGGCCTGCTATATTTTATCTATATATTTTAACTAGAAACACGTAATGGGCAAGCGTCACTCATCTGATGTTAATAGACGTATAACACGTGTTCCTGACTATCAGGTGAAATTATCAGGTCCAGCTCGTATTTTTGCTTAAAATTTGTTTAAATCTCTACTTTATAAAATACAAAGCAGATTAAAATACTATCATAGAGACATTGGAACTGAAGATTGCAATGTTCAAAATAAATATCAATAATTTAATTTCATACTAATAAGCAATAAATGTTTACCGCGTGACTGCATTAGAGACTTAACGGTGCACGGGCTTGGTTCGCAATTAACAAGCACTAGTCCGGGATGGTACTAGTACAACGCTTAGTATACCAGAACATGTGAACTAATGTTATAATACACGAATGCACAATTATATTCCCATGCGCATCAGACCATGAACCTAACGATTCCTGTTTAATCTTCAGCAACAGGTTCCTAAGATAAATTGCAATAAGATACTTTATTTGCAACTTACTTTTATATATAATACCGACTCCCGTAATGCAGTGACTGAGCCTGTAACAAGGAAGTTTCTTATTTGATTCCTGGGAAGTTTTGACCTACGCCGCCTGTCTAACTATCATCCTCATATTGACAATCTATCGCCGTTATAGTATTGCTGTATTCCGGAAACTATACCTATAGAATCCAAAAAATATCTTCATCTTCGGCTTCATTATCATTTCAAACCATACTAATTAGACGTTTAAGAGCTAGCACATTCTCTTTAAAATATATAATAATATGAATACTAAATTTTTAAGAGCGAGATGTTTCATAATAAAGATAAAGAATGTTAACATTGTATATATATAACATAGTTCTTATTTCCATCGATGCATAGCATTCGGTATGCCAGCAATATAAAAAAATCAATAAGGTTTAAAAGTTGCTTACCCACAATTCGCGTCGTTATCAAAATAAGTCACGACGACTTAAACTTTTATCAAATGTACTATCGACTAACCGTTACCCGATTGTTATAAATTATGCCGTTTCATATGCAAAAGAAATCATTAACACAAGGCAGACATTACATGCATCATAACACGAATATAAGCCTGTTATTTTTAATAAATAAAAACAAGTTTTCGAGAATGTGTGGATGTCTTATCAATTATATTTATGAAGTTGGATAGCTATCAGAAATGTATAATAAAGTATATTGTGTGTGGATAGCTATCAAAAGTTGTAAATAAAAAATTTACTAATTATGTATAAAGAAATTAAGGCGAATGTTCTCATTTTTTTTTCAGGTCTGATAGTTCGATAAGCGGAAGTTATAATTAAAATGTAAACATGTACAACAGGATAAACTTTTTTCCTGTATATGATATGATTTGAAGATTTTACTGAGAAATGAAATAAGCTTACCCATGGATTTATGGTGAGCGGCAAAGGCACGAGTTAGTTTATTTATTAAATTTATTAAGTTAAGCATTACATAACTTTTAATTCAATCTTTAGAAACACAGTCAATTTCTTAGCCGTAGCACATGACATGTTTATGACTAACATTTTATCGTCATATAGATCAAACAGATCGTTAGATGAATATGGAGATCTATAGAAATCATTAAGCTAAATATCTTGTAGTTATTTTTGTAGATCTGAATCTAGAAGTGTTCATAAAGCAAAAAGATATTGTGTTATTTACATTGTTTATAAAGAGGTTCACACAACTTTTAGATAATTCAAATAAATAGGCAAATATTATTTGAATTATTTAAAATAAATCAAAATTATATCAAGTTAAATACGGAGTATTGTTAAAAACTACATGCTTTAACACAAAAAATTAAAAAAGAAATTAAAATAATATATTATTTATAAATATAAATCGTTAACATTACACGCCTAATTATAGCGAAAAAGAGCATAGCTAAGTGTTTGATAAAAATGGTCAAAGAAAATATTTACACGTTAACATTAAAGCATTTGACAGTTGGCAACGTCGTTCCGTACATAAAATTTGAATAGCCGGACGTAATATGAGGCCGCATAAATTGACACACTCGTCTCTATACAAGCTTTGGCGCCTTCGAGTGAGACTAAAAAGTGATTTCGAGAAATTAACGACTTGAGTTCATTACATGAGAATGTGACCTGCAAAATGAGCGCTTTAGTTTTAAATTATGAATTAACTAAACAATTCGAAACTTGTTTTGTTTTCATATTTCGGTGACACATTTTTTTATTGGAAATGAGGTAATACTTTATCTCAATTTGATGGAGCTTATCATGTAGAAGGCTTTTAAGTTTTATTATAATAACGTGTTACCAGATGACATTGCAAAACAAAATATAGACTTTTGACCGCTATTCCCTTAAGTGATAATTCTTATAAAATAAATATTTACTTGCAGAAAAACATGTGCGGTATTAGGTTGGTTAGAAGCAATAATGTAAATAGGTATAATTTAATTCCATCTTATTCAATGTATAATAAATAGCGTAAAAGGTTATCATAATTTATTTTCTGGCATATACCTTATTGCGTTATCCTCATCTCATTTTTTTATTTTAATTACTCTTGAAAATGAATACGTTAATTTTTAAATAATTGAAATGAGATAATAATGTACTAATTACCTACACCAATCTTCAGTCATTGCTTATTTTGTGACTAAAAGAGTATAACCGTTTTCACTTCAATAACATAACATGTATGAAACGAGTCTACATATAAATAATTTATTATATTCTTACTAATTTGTTAGCTTATAACGCGTAATTTATTATAACCTGCCAGTTGGTCTAGCAACTTCTGTGTTTTATACTTAATAAATGTATACAATTATTTACTTAATGCATATACTAAAATGTGATATTAAGGATATTTATATTAAAGTGGCTAACGTTGAGATACAATTGTATATTCCCCTTTTTGTACATAAACAGATAACTTGGACAAATGCTAGAGCTTACGCAACATTATTTCATGCAAAGTGCTGAGAATACGATTAGCAAATATTGCTCAATAAAAAGGGAGGCGCCACAGACGTGCGTTAAGAAACTTTTGTATCGTCGTGATACGAAAGATAACGTTTGTAGATAACTCGCTCCAGTAAATAGATAAGTGATAAACGGGTGTGCACTTTGTCATAATTATGAAAAGCAATTAGACACATATTGTTAAATGTTATTTAACACTAAGTTTACGGAAATTTTTTCATTTTCCGCTTCATTTTCCAGGTCGTGGAAATTTAATGCGTAATTCATCATAATACTCTTCATATTTCTTTTTTAAAAAGAAAAATATTAAGTAATATGCAATAAACAATGAAAAGAAAAACAAGGTTCAAGCACTTATAAGTACATAGATTTTTTCATTAAATCTTGTTCCGTCAAAATGTCGGGCCCCGTTAATATAGTGTTAATTATAATCTACAAAAAAAAAAACAATTTACTTGCTGCAGCTTTTACTAAATATTAATACTTCATAGTTTTCAAAACAACGGACAGAATGTGGGATGTATTTTGAATGACTTTACATTGCTATAGACAGGCCGTTTCATTTATACTATCATTTGAAAGTGCCGCTAATAACTTCATTATATACAATACTTAAAATATTTTTATTTATAATGGAGAGGAATGCACATATCAATTAACCGGTTGTATGAATACATTGGTTATGACATTAATTATAAATGTATGCTCATCGTATTTTTCCGTGTTCAAAGACATTTGCGCTCGATTATTTAATAACCATTGCTGATGTAATATTTATTTTAACATTGAGATCAAAAAATCCCTGAGCCAGCTACGTCATACCGCAGGCTACCGACTACCGCATGTTGATAATGAAGATGTATATTAGTTCTGTTACAAAGTTGTCTAAATAAAAGTAAGTTATCTAATTTTTTATTTAAAAACGTAAAAATAATAATGAATAATATTTTAGTCCCGTTTCATTATAACATCTTATCAATGAATAAATTCAATTACCTATGAAGATTGCAGCTTGTCTTAAAATGAAACATTTACCCCAAGACCATTGATAATGCGCAGAGCAGAAACAACATTGTGCGTATATGTTTGTTGTGTAGTGAAGTAAATAATCGTGCTGTGTCACATTACAACCTCTTTGTGTGTTTGTACAGTTATTAAGATCAAATGGCCGGCTACCACGAGACGCCACGGGCAAACATTAGACGGCTTGTTTATATTGGACATGTTTTAAAAGATTCCTTCCAGGAAGAATATAAAAAGGTCCCTTCTAAATATAGCAGTGTATTTCGAGACTTCCGCTATTAAAAATTAAATGACACATTGTAACGAACATTCTTAGTTTTTGTACTCCAAAATCAACTTAACCATTTGTAACTAACCGGTATACATTTACATTTTCCTCGTTGGTCGGGAAAATTTTAAACTCTTATATGTATGTCATTGAATTTACGGAGACGCTTTTTAACTTCCTTTTATACATATATTTTTTATGCATACTTGTAAGTTTTTATTTAATTTTGGGTAACTTATTTAATTACTATTTAAATAAGATTAAAATCAACATTTTTAACACCCCTGACGGAAACAAGATTATGAGTAATACTGTTTAAACAATTAACTTTTTTATCACAGGCAATATCCCTATTGGAATTTCGCACTATTATCATTAGTTAGGAAAATAATATTAAGGCAAGTATTTGCAAGTTGAGGACAAAAATCAAATAAAGGTAACTAAGGTTAACACAATCACTATTTTAATAGTATTTAGAAATTTGACAGTAAGACTCCTAAAGCATTGGTAGGTTTCGCTATTTTTTTTATACTCGTTCACCCCTGTTACAGTATGAGAGGGCCTATCTATCATAATAATTAATTTCTTAATCTTTTAATCGCGCTTTAATACCTTCTTCTTTCATAATCATTTTTTTGCTTAGATGTCTTCTTTTCTATATTTCATCTCATTTAATTCTTCCATACATCGCGCTTAAATAAAGAGAGACAACCGATTTATTTATTTACAATTTTCCATAATCTACTTATTCTATACATTTCCTATATTCTTTCCTTGTTTTATTCTTTTCCATTATTACATTTACTTACTTTTACTTATCACTAGTTATTAATTTGTGCCTTATTACTTATTTCCCTATTGATATAATATATTTTTTTATTTCACGTTTCATTCGTTGTTATCGTATTCCCTATTACTTTCCTGCAAAGTTCTAAAAATATACTTCTGCTGTTATCCTCAGACATAAGCAGCACGATGTTACCTTCTTCTATTTTCTTTCCCGTTCTTATCTCACATTCGCAACGTTTCCTTCCATGCAAGAAAAGATTTCGCTATTGAAGAAATCTGACTGAATTACGATTTTCTTAAACGCTTGCGTACGTTCTATTCGATCAACAAACAATTTCGTGCCCGCTATAAGTCGTTGTTCTACGATAACAATACTACGAAACAATTCTAACAAGACTCTCTGTTGATTCAACGTAAACGCAATATATCCTAGAAACGCAAAGAACGTCTATTTGCTAAATAAACCATGGCGACATGTCATGAAAATATATTCAGTTTAGTCTCAACATAACTATAGAGTTAAATACTTTATATAACTTTGTTATCAAATTTCATAAATAACGACTGTGCCTTTTAGTAAAATATACTCATATATATACGTTTGACATCTTTGATGTTGATAAAAATATTTAGTTATTATTAATGGTATCAGGTAAAAGTTTTTCGAGCTTCAATAATACCATGTGATCCGGGAATCATACACGTGAAAAGCAAAATAATTTCGGGGCGAATAAAGATCGTTATCTACGGTCTTATCATCTCTTAACATCAGGTAAAAATTAAGGTCGTCTTGACCCCTAACCGATAGAAAAAATTTTAATATGAGAATTACATTGGTAAATTAAGCTTGCAAACACATTTTATGCGTTGTTATTGTGTGTTGCATTAAGTTCTTGTTATAACTTTTTTATTAATGTTAAAATTGTTTCCATCTTGTAATATTTTTTCTAAAATCTTTTAGCACAAAATTGTTAAATTGTGTAACAAAAGTGTTTTAAACTTGCTAAACAGATTTCTCTTGTAACGTTTCTTTATATATAATATATTACTCATTTTCAACGCGATAAAGTGTAAAATCGACTTAGAGTGATATATCGACACCACTCAATACTCTCCTAAGACATCTTTATAAAAGGCTTTTAAACTATTTGCAATTGAAAGCGTTAGATAAGTTACGGATTGGCTTTATTGTTTCCCCGTTTCGTCAATTACTTGTATCTGCAGATATGTGAATTATTTCTTTACATTTTGACGTCTTATTCCATGATTGCTTTTATATTAGCAGCTAGATATTTGAATAGAGATCTAAAAAAGCATACAAACCCGAATATTTGCAACTTGGAGTATGTGATACACCTTGGCAACTAAAAGTGGCGTTAATATTCTTGTTATCACCAATTGCCTACTATTTATTTGCACAAGAATTGCCTTGTAACACGCAGGTCCCGGGTTGGATTCCCAGTCAACAGGTGTAGTGGAGTCTGAATTGTGGTTGGTTTTTTCGAACTTCTGGCTAGCTACCACCTTCCATGTCAAACTACCGCTACAATAGTATTACTGTGTACTGCGTACTGTGGCAGTGTTATTTAACTCAAGGTCAAGTGTTAGCCCCTAATAGAAAAGAAAAAACTCTGAATAGTTAACTTCTTCCATAATTGCACTATTTTGTCGGAGTCAAACTTCTTATACTATATTGGGACAACATTTAAAAATGTATAGCAATAGAGGCAGCACGTGTTTGCAGGTCACTACTCCGGGAGTCCCGCCTCGCGTGGTTGGACCGCGTAATGACTGTTTACATAAACAACATCACCTCGCCGCAGATACAGCGTCCATGTTTAATGCAAACATGAAACAATAAATGCACTTTATGTTAAGCAATAAAATTTCCTCTAAACATTTGTTAATGAACGTTTATCATTGTAAGAATATTAATATTTTTTTATTATTGGTATGAATTTATGTATGCCATTTATAAAACTATGACCACCATAACATAAACTTATTATAACCGTCGTTTAAACTCTATGTCAATACTAAAACAGAAACGTATTTTTGTGAAAATTTTAGGTTTTATATGTCCAAAATGTTAATTAAATAATTTTTATACTAATTTGTTATTAATAATAATTTAATCTTTTTTTATATAACAAAGGAATATCATAAATCTAATAATAGATTTTCAAGCCGCATTTATTTCTCAAATACTACTTACCCGTGAACATAACAGAGCTGCCAGTAAAATGTCGCAAAAAATTGAAATAAAGTTGTAGTAAATTCATACAATATGTAATAAATTCATACATTCGTAACTAGTTCTGCCAGTTTTCCACCGGCTCTCCTAATTTGACCGGTATCAGTCGGCATAGCACGTCGGCGACACATCACACAATGTATCACGAACAGCACACATTAATTTTATGTTCACTTAAGTTAATACAAATTACGTCACTTATGCTTTAATTATATGAAAATATTTACGTTACATAAAATGTTTGTTGAACATTAGTTTTACATAAAATATTTTTTATTATAATTTCACTACTAGTGAACCAAGACTAACCTATAAGTTTAATATTGACCATTATTTTCAATGATGTATTATTAGCATACGGCAATTGTAAACGGTCATCTACTCGTAGTTTAATTTCATGCTAAATATAAAAATATATATTTTAAATGCTTCTGTCGAGCATCGATTTACTCGCTTGCTTTGGTATACGGAGGTTTGAAATCTAAGGCCGCATAAATAGCAAAGTTCAGATGGTGGAAAGGTTTTTTCAAATTACTCGTAGTCTACTATCCTCACATAGTTAATCTGCCGCCATAATTGCTTTACTATGTTCTAGCAATCGTACTTATGAAAGCCTAGACTATATCTAGAAGCACGCTTTACAATATACGGCTTGGTTGTGATTTAACATCGTGTGAAACCCTGGTCTTGTAATAGCTAGAAAAAAAAATCATGTATGAGTGTGCCAAGATAATTTTAAACACACCATGTGTTTATATATATTTTCTTATTGGCACGAAGGATACAAGTTATTAACTGAATAGCTTCACTTGCAGGACCGCTTCATTTTCAAATTCCGTTCAAGCGATTACGCGAGCAACCAGTCACGAATGTTGGGACAAGGTGAACATTGTGTAATATTCGTATATGCCTTAAACACATGAGCATCGACGCTCTGTCACATTGCTATCAATCATTACGGTTCAAACGCCGAATTGTAATCCTTCCTTACATTGTGATTCATTGACTTAAGCCGCTTACCACCAACTTAACGTTAGTATGACGAAAATAAAAAACATCGCACTTGCCTTTAGATATGAAATCTTTTGACCGGTTATATATTACATTACGGTAATATCTAAATATATCCCGCAACAATTCATGTTTCTTCTAAACTATTTCTTTTCTTTCATAACGATGTATTAAAAGGTTCGTAATTGACAATCAACTTGGTAGAAATTTATTGCTTTTTAAGTGGCTTAAGTATAATCAATTTTGAGTAGGTTTGTTTGCTGTTTCATAATCACAAAACTGTAACGTCTTCATTTATTAACTTTTATAAATTGCAGCCTACGCATTATTTCTTTTTTGAAGATGAAAACTCCAAAGGCATTACATATGTGTGAAGGTGCCACACACACAGAAAAGCTTTTTTAAGAAGATAAATAAAATGACATATTAGACTTTCTCTTGATAGTAAGTGGTGAGTGTTACTAATAATAATAAATTGTTTGCTAGTCTTTAATGAGAAAAAATGCGTACCACTCTATCAGCGCTCGAAACTTTGAAGCACCAGATGGTTTGACTCATTAACCCAATAACTTAGAGTTAAAACTCTTTTATACAGAAATAAAGAATTAATATGTTGTACACAGATTGGCAACAGAAACTTGAACTATAAACTATCAAATTAAGGAAAATGTGGTATATCACCGTGCCTACTTCCACCGAGATCTTTACTTTTAGTTATTAATCCCATTTTTAAAGTAAAGGGATTTGACGTGAAAGTACGCCTGTTTATAAAAGCAATATCTGGCAATATAAGGCACTATTAAATTTTCAATGTTGTGTGATAAAAACCATTAGCAAAAAAGAGATTTTGTACGTTTTTTTTAAATCCGCAATTAGACCAAGATTTGACTTGATGATGTCTGTTGAAACTATGAAAGTTTATATCCAATGGTTAAATTATTATTCTAGTGTAATGAATCTCTAAATGTCGGTTCTTTTAAATATGTTACCCAAACGACATATTAATAACAAACACATACACACATATATACATACATATATAT
>DWQX01001071.1:0-31821 GCA_018245475.1 Pharmacophagus antenor
ATACGCAGATTTAAAATATTTTGCAAATTATAACCTGTGTACAAAGTGGTCTCAAACTTTTGGCCGGCAGTGTACATCTCTAAGCTTGGACGATTTTGATCATTCACTTGGACTGGATCCGCGAGTGAACATTTTAACCTACTGCGGTATGGCTTGTCCATCAGTCTATTTGAGTGTAGGGTAGGTTGTAGGAGATAAATTGTTGCGAATTTCATTAACACGAGTACCTACCAGAGTTGTAGGTTAACATCAATAACTTGTTAATTATATATTTAATATCACACCAAAATACAATAAAAAATTTTGATATAATTACATGTTTCGAATTTTTAGTATTTTCTTTTTCATTCTTTGCAGCAATGTTGCATTGTTTTTTTTTTCCAAAAAAATGAAATATAAAGATTGGTTAACGTATGAAATTACTATGGCCTCGAAAAGAAAACAAAAAAATATGTGCGCATACCTAGTATTGATACGTATAGTATGATGTTATTAACCTGTAAATGTGTTGTTTTTTTTTCTTGTAATATGACGTAGTAATGGGACAAGCAGGGTGTTAACTTGGTGGTATAAATACGCGTAATACTCTTCCGTAGCAGCGTTTGTGCTTACTCTAAGTTAATGTAATTACTCTGGTTTCATCCTTCCTACACATCCCAGATTGACGCTTCGTTCCGATCATGTCCATCTAAAGATTGTCTGAAAGAGGCCGTTTTTAGTGTTAAAACTACCGATTGCCCATTGCATAAATTATTACAGTTTTCTAGAATTAAAAATTGTTATAATAATAAACAGCCTGGTGTGAGCCGGACAGGCATCGAGAAGAGTTCTGTACCGTAAACGCCAATAAAGACACGTTTCTTGTATTATAGCAATATGCAATGCAATGCGTAAAATAAATACACAATGTGTAAAAATTTCAAAATGTCCGCTGACAAATGGACAGAGAGACGGACAGCGTAGAATTTGTAATAGGGTTTTGTTCGTCACTCTTTGAATACGGAACTCTGAAAATGACAGTGTTAAACATTTTAGTGAAATTAGTTAATATAATTGTTGTTAATATTATTATTGTTGTGTAGCTATCTGCAAAACATACCTGTGCGACAGTCTGTAAACGACCTCTAAACCAAGTAGTATTTTCGTTCCGCTTATTGAAAAGTACGATTATCATTATTTTACCAAAGACCTTTAAAATTAAGAGGCAGAGGAAGAGAGAGCATTCTACAGTAAATTTAAATTACACAGAATGTGAATAAAAATACGAAATAACGATAAACACATTGCATTAATGAAACGATATTTTTTAATTAATTTCAATAAAGATATCTTCCTACATCTAAACGTATTATGATGACAACCACATAATCTTACCCTGTACTAAAAAAATAGTATTAATAATATTAAAATATTTATGTTATGAAAATTGTTCTACGCGTTACGCCTGTGAAAAAATATAATTGCTATTATGAAGTACGAATTAGCAAAAACCACCCACGTTACGTTGTTTTACCGCGTTTCAACATGACAGACGAGGGTTAAGCACAATCGTACAGCCTTTGACGATTTACTTAAAATGTCTTAGGCCCTTTGTCGATATTAATAACAATCAAAATGATGTTCTAGGTAACGGTTAGATAACAAATCCTCGCCTACACTGAAACGTTTAAAATATATAGGAGGCGAAGTCTACGGCGAAGTTAAATATTTTTTCGAATGAACAAAAGGTTTGAATCATGGTATTATTACACCAGCAACCAAAAATAACCCGATCTTTAAATTACTTAAACTATATTCACATGTTTTCTTTTAACTTTTCTTTTTAATCCTACTAATAAGATATGTGCATAATTTCGATTGTCTTTTTTATCTGGTCTTTTATTGGGGACGATCACGAATGTACTAATATTAGTAGTATATTAGTACATCTGTATTCGTCAATCTTGAGTCATTAAAACAATAATACTTTTCTATCAAGAATAAGTTTACACTTGGTATTATATTGAACATGAAGTTAAGTGATAATGGGGCCGTATATGGCGAAGTGTGCCTGCTTAGAATATTTCTGCTCACATGTATGACTGCTGGAACATTGCTCATTAGCCAAGCATTTTAATAATATAAGCTTCGTTATTCAAACCAGAACAAGTTGTTTTCGAGTAGAATAAGATATGAAGTGACACCCGCCCAAAAATGGTGAGGCTGTTTTGCAACTAAAATTAATGAAACCTAGAATATAATCTTTTTTATTCCATAAAGCATCTGGTAGTAAGTGATACGCCTAACCATAAAAATAAGGTGTCAAATACAATTCAAAATTATTATTTATTCAAATTAGGCTACCAAATAGCATTGCCTAGGGTTAAACATTTATAGATGGAAACCATCAGATAACCCTTCAGCGCTTCATAAGCGCTCTAGCTGGGAAGAAAAAACGTCACAACAAGCTCTCCAGCAGCACGCTAGTCATGCAGAATCAATCAATATATAAAATAGTGCAGTAAGCCGTACAAGTCATCACAAGCAGCACCCGTTCACTAGTATCACGTGAGGACCAGCCATCACCAACGTCAACCTTGTGGTTTTATATTATAATAATAGGGAAGGACGTAAGTCGGCAAAAAATGTTTGTATATACTCATCATCATATTGGATTTGTCATCTAGTAATTTTACAATCTATACAATTTTCTTTAAAATTGGATCAGAATATTAACGATATACTATTGTTTGGCCAAAAAAATAAGCACTGTTGTGGTACCATTTATAAAGTCGCCTGCAAGTGTCCTACCACCAATAAATTATAATTATATTAATAAAATTTTGTATGAAGCAATTTTATTTATCAGAATTCTGTTAAGCGAATGTTTCACCTTTGTACGTTACTTCTATGAATAATGTATTAAACTCACGCAATTTTTTCTTATACTACGAATTTTACATACGAAATTTATAAAGAAATTTTAATTAACACTTGAAATATTGTAGACATGTTAAACTAATTGAAAAGAATGATTAAAATAATTACAAATATTAATTAGTGATTACTAATTTGAAATCCGTCCTAATTTCTTAAATAAAAATTATTTTAATTTTTTATATACCTACGTTTTATTGGTTGTATTGGGTTAGAACTTATTCTAAATGTTACGTCGTGTTAAATAAGTATGAGGTCTAAGATAAGACAACAGCATGTTCGCCCAAAAGACTCTGGTTCTTACATTTATAATCACCACTATGTCTACCTTTTTTATTATCAATTGTCGCTACAGCAAATGCTGCTATGACCACAGATTGAGACAATAGGAAAAAGAGATGAAGGAAGAAAAACCGTTATACCAATTAAAATAACAACTTACGTCCACTGGGAATCTAACGGCAGACCTTCGTGTTATATGGCAAGAGATTTAGCAGCTGCACCCCCCAAAAGCAGATAAGCTTTGAACAGTATTAACGTTCTTTTAGCAATGCGAATATCACTGAGGTTTTCAATATTCCTTGTTAATATAAATACTATTAATAACCTGTATTTGACATTGACAGATGGCAATGTTAATTTAACTTTGGCCCTTTTTTCATAAATTGTTTACATGAACTAACTCATTTCAAAGGCTTCTGCATCTATTCACTCAAGTCGCATTAGCTCTGGTGTTGTTTTACAGTGTATGAACGTAAACAATTGGTGTTGTATTTTATTTAATTGAAAGGTTTACGCTTGTCTTGTAACATTAAAGTCCCAGGTTTGAACGTGAGTAGCGGAATCAGGATGGTAGTAAAGTTCTGTCGTGTTCAGCTGGTAAGCTACTGATCGGTAGTCATATATATGAGAACCTTTGGATTCTGGGTGATCATTCTTCATCACTTACGGCCTCATTGTCACTCTATATAATGTGTCAGTTAAGGTCAAGTAGCAGCCTGTTACCGCTAAAAAGTATATTTATAACATGTATTATATATAATTATAATTTTTCTCAACTATTTTCAAGTGACATGAACTGTATAAAAAAATAATCTCGTCGATGCGTACGGTCTTCTAAAAAAAGGTGGTAAGATTATGTCTAATCATGGTATATAAAGAGATTAATCTCCGACATAAATATATTGTAAGCCTTTGAGAGATGCCAACCAGTAACCCCTTATACTTCATGAGAACTTTAAAGTATATATCTCAATTTTATACAACCGAACAGTTTAAAAAAATGAAGTAGTAATTACTACGCAAAACTTCGTTTTTTAATTACCTTTACATTGTTAAACAGAAAAGGTGTTTTCAGTTACGAATTTTTAATTAGAAGTAAACAAAAAATCTAAATTTTTTTTATTATCTTTCAAAACTTGTTTGAATTTTGAGTTATGTAGTAATAATATTACGATTATATTCTTTATTGAGTGAATCGTATAAAAATGACTTCACGCATCTCAATAATTTACATAACATACACTCTATTATATGTACCAGCTGTTGCACATTAGAAATTTTAGGTTCGAAATAATGCTGCTTAGTAATTACTTCCTTAAACACTTAAAAAATAAATCTATTGAAACCAACATCAAATACCATAATCCTATTTCAATAAAGAATACGTATTGTAAGAGAGCATATCGATCTGTAGTACAAGAACAAAGGTGAATACAGTCCAGTCACGTGTTGTCATACCACGGGGAGTACGCTTCCCGACTCGCTGACCGATTTCGAATCTTCACGTGAGATGGATTTGAATGGAATACCCATTTGAATTTTTACTATACCATTCTTCGGTAGAAATTGGTAAGAAAATTGATTGTGTCAATATATTACTGAGCTATTAGGTACATTAGCAATAGCTGAAAACGCACAATAACGGTTGTTAAATAAATTTTATATTTTACTACAAAACTTTCGCTTTTTGCTTTAAACGTTCATTTTACAGTAAGCAAGGGAATGTTAATGTATATAACACGATTATTTTTTTTACTTTTCATGTAAAGCTGTTATTAACAACAATTATTGAGTGATTTTTCATTTTACAATACGCTAATTATTACAAGGCTATATGTCCATTTTATTACCTTTTAAAATAATTTTAATTTTTATTAATTATCTCAATTTATTTTTAATAATATTGATGCTGATTTGTAACTACCTCAGAGGTGTCGTGATCTACCCTCTTTACTTGTAAAACAGAGGTACTTGAATTGATTTCGGGCCTATGTGAGTAATGGAATCTGGATAGAGGCAGGTTTTTTTTTTTAAACTGAATGACTAGCTAAGACTCTTAGTGTCAATCTGCCATCATAACAGCATGATGTGTTTCGGCAATTATGCATGTCAGACCGAGTACCGGTACTATCGTAAGACCAGCATGCACTGTTTGGGCAATATAAGGTACTAAAATTAATAAATCATATAATTGCTACAAAATCTTAACACAACTATAAGGTTAAATAAGAAAAATATTTCATGTTTAAATATCTTTTTATGTTGATGTGTATAGGATCTACGACCTTATTGTCACTTAATACCATGTGTCAACTGTGGTCAAGTGTTAGAGCCCATTACCAATAAAAATATTATATAAATGTATACTATGTATACATAAATTAACCCTTACCCATGTATAACTAAATATATGTATTGTAAATATATATGAATATTAAAAGTTTTCACTTCATCTTTGTACATAATTTTCATAATTACGATCGAGTAGATATTCTCGCAAGGTTTTTAGGACGTGAATCAAAACTATCGCGTGATCGAAGTCGTTTCTTACCCGGCACATTCGATATGGTAACGTACTAATATACATGCAAGTTGTTGTATACAATTCATGCCGCCTAATAAGCACCTACAGCCCTGAACGGCTAAAAATATTGTCCAAATATAATCGTGTTTACAAATGTTCATAATATATTCTCTTATCTGTTTTATAAGTACAGTGTCATGTTTGGAAACTTGCATAATAATTATGTATTACATACTATCCCTTTTTTTCTAACGTTAATAGGTTAAAACTTGTCCTCAACAATTTCGCAAGTAAAAATGAGGTTGTGGATGGTCAAGCGTAATCGTTAAAAATATTGTGGCTCTCACATATATGACTACCGGAACATAGCTCTTATGGCCATTGGGGCTGGTAATTAAGCGGGTTCCAAAAATTTGTGCCATCATCCTAACTCCACTATTCATGTGGTATACAGTACACAGCTATACAGCCTGAGATCTTCGTGTTAAAAGACAATAAAACACTGCGACGCGGCGCCAGTTAAAGCTCTCTTTCCTGATGATGGGATTCACCAAAAAAAAAAGGGGATAATGGCTATAGATAAATGGACGGTGGGAATACTTTTATTGAATGTGTGCGATAACGTCCTACTGCCAACTGTTGAGCGTGTCGTTTGTCGTTGAGTGTATACGATTTCAATTCGATTACGCTCTATATAGTTGCCACATTGTATTGCGGTATTATTACGAGAAAATACGATCAGCAATATTTGCGTAGATTCAACGTTTGTGATACGCACTCGATCGCTTTGAATGAATTAAAAGAAATCGTATTATGTACTTTAGATCGTAAAGTAGTTGCTTATTCATTCAGCGAAAAAACTACACGCCTTGGTTTCTAATTTTATTGATACAAAAAATATCAATGTCCATTACGATTATTAAAATAAAATTATACAGATATGTAAAATTTTTTCCATGTCGAATGCAATAATATGCTACTTATATTCTTAAAGAAAATATACAAACCGTCCGATAAGGGGTCAAATTGATCCCACAGTAAAGTTAGTGTTAAAGAAATAAAAAAGTATTTGGGTGTGCTCCGAGTCACGTGTCGTCGGATATTTCACAGAACACTGCCTCTTCCATCGGATACGACACAAATTATCATAATGCACGCCTCGTCTCAGCGATTTTCACGTTTTACGCAATAACGAATACAGTAGTAACACGATTTACGTATAAGACATATTGAATGACGCGGCTCAGACGTATTTAAGGACTTCATTCAAAATTTTCTAAGAAATTCGTCATTGTAACTGGATTATACCGAGTCTTTCGACGTTTATATTGCCAAGTATTACGTTAAATACACAAGAATAATTTGATATAAAATTGGTGCTTGTAATAAAATACTCTTACAATTTACTAAAACGTGCCTCC
This sequence comes from Pharmacophagus antenor, assembly GCA_018245475.1. NCBI lineage: Eukaryota > Metazoa > Arthropoda > Insecta > Lepidoptera > Papilionidae > Pharmacophagus > Pharmacophagus antenor. Next base: position 7,144 of record DWQX01001071.1, read on the forward strand.
AAAAGTTCTTTTCGCATTAATTCAAAGCCACACGGTGTGGAGTCTTTAAATGTTTGTTTAGTTGCTTAAATGACTGATTAGAAATTAATAATTAATACGTAACCAGGAGTTTGGCTAGACAGTTAAAAAGTTAGTTAGTTTAGATTATATACTAACAAAACATGTAAGGTGGGTTATATTTTAAATAATCTGATATAACGTAGGAGAAAATAAAAATAGTTAAACAAATAATTCACAACTACACACCAGCGTTCAATATAACGATGCCAAAATAAACTGAAAATTATTCTTTACAAACTTTTAATAATATGTGAATAAATGTTGTAAATTTTGTTAACAAATGTGAGTGACTGGTGTGTTGCTACTATATATATATTTTCTATATACTTTCTACTACCATATTTTTAAGAATCAAATGTGTCGTAATAATTCATATTTCCTTTTACATCGATTTTAGATATAAAAATCAAATAGGTGAGTGTAGAATTTTTTTTTAAAGGATCATATATTACCAATGACAGATATAGTAGTCAAACACGCTTAACTAGTTAAAGTGTCAAATGCCAACGCTGTCAATTGTTAGCTTTGACACTTCATAATCTTGGATACTACCGTCTTTCGTTTAATATATTGTAGTTATACAGTAGAACCACTTATAACAAGTGAATGGGCTTTTTACTTTATACGTTTTCTTTTATTTAACATAGAAATAGGAATATTTCAGAAATACTGCTGTTACAAAATCAACAAAAAAAAACTTCTACTATAATTTTTTTACAGTCATCTCAACACATTGTATCAATTATGATTATTTAATTTAGGCTAAAAGTTAAGTAGGGCTATCTTGGCTTGGACTTATATGATGATAGCAGCAATATGAAATAATTTATATTGAAACGGTTTCCAACTTTATCTTTTGTATCATCATTATGTATTCCATAAGAAATTACTAGTTAACATTTGAAAAATAGCATTTTGTTTCTGAAGGTCTTTGAATTTGATAAAATGGGAACGAAGAAAAAGTGAAGGAAAGAATTCTGATGTAATACATTTATTCATAATGAAAGTAACTTAATGAAAGCGCTCGTGAAGTTAGCTCTCCAAAATAAATAGCAGTCGGTTTTCATATTTTCTTACCCTTTCCTTTATATATCTTTGGTATCATATTATGGTAAATTATACAAAATGTAATGTTAATATTTATTCAAGATTTTTATAACCTTTTTTACCTTTAATGAATCTCTATATTAAGAACTTTGTATTCCTGCATACAAAAAATACTTGGACGGGGTATGAAATTTGGCATAGTTATAACAGAACGCAGATATCATATTTAAATAATGTTTTAAATACATTAAATAGATAAAAAAACAAACTACCATGCGTTGTACACACACACACACAGAAACATACATATACACAAATTATACTCTTTTGTGTTTGGTTAGTCTGTTGTCTAACAGAGAAGAGAGTAATATTATTATGGACGAATTTTGACCACAGGGCGAGCAACCTCTAGTTCGTAATTTATAATTTTATATTTAAATATTATTTTGTATTGAGAAGTATGCTTGTAACCTAGTTTATGACAGAATTTGTCGTGTCTGTAGTGTCTACAGTGGACGTAGATGCTGTGCTCGGCCGCACGGCGTCGCTTCCCTGTGACGTCACTCCGGATACCAACGAAGATCGAGTATATATGGTTCTATGGTTTCGGAAAAGTGGCGGGAAACCCATATACAGGTGAGCATCGAGAGATATGAGTATAATAATATCATGAACATATATTTTTTTTTGGTTTTTGGTTTTGAGAAAACATGTTTCGCGAAATTAAGAGAAGTTGAAGTCCCACTTTACGTAATTCTTAATTTTTAAATTTTGAAAATATTTTAAACTAATCTTTCTAAACCTAACTAATAATTTAAAACTGCAGCTTAACCGATCATCTAAAAATCAGAATCACCCATACTGACCTCTCGTTTGATGTTATTATGCTGCCTTTTATTATTTATTTACAATACGCTCGCACGCATTTGTAATCAATAGATCGTGAGATTAAATCATTAGATTCTTCTCATATTTGAAAAGATTTCCTTGCTCACGAATGTTTATCTAAATAATACTATTAAGACAGGCCTAATGAACCTTTCGCGTCGCCTTAAACGGATGAGCGGAAGCCGGGTGGAGTCGATCCAATTAGCTTTATAAAGTACACCTACAAGGAAATACACTTAAGACGTTTCACGCAGGTCGTTAGCGGCATCACACTTCACTGTTAGCGACGGTCCAGTAATAGTCTTTAAAAAGTTTGGACTCCTCAGAAATAATGTTATGTATTGTTAAAGCCATTTTATTTATCTGTCCACATGTAATTGGTATTAAAGTTTGTGGTCAACTAACTGTGGACCAACCCCAATGACACAAATTATGTCAAACCCATTGCTCAAATTGTATATATTAGGTAATAGTTAAATGTTACGTCAGCGGATGATTCTTTAATAAAAAAAAATTTAATCGATTACGACTAAGTATTTTGACGTATAAAGGGAGATATCAAAGTAAGTCTACGATACTTAAAATCATTTAAAAGTTGCGACTTATTGGGTTTACAAAGATATAAAACCTTTTTTAATTCGATACCATCAACAACAGAGCCTATTTCTTTTTAAAATATAGCAAAACATCTGCGACTCTTCGAGTCTCTCACAATCACGTAAACTGCTCGTTCATTTGTCTACTTTTCCTTAAAAAAAATGGAAAATATTTTCTTTGACACCTCTTCATAATTTAAAATGTAGTTAAAGTTGTATTCATTATTTTAACAAGGTGAAGCGGATGTTTTGAAGGATAATTATGTCGTAAAAAGCATACTTAAATTGTTGAATTTACCTGGAAACAGCGGGGTGTACAATAAAATCATCTTTGTGAAAGCTTCTTGCTTTATAAATTAGAATAGAGGTTGGGAAATTGAGAAAACGTAGTCTGTCCGGAAATTGAAAAACTTCAGATTTTGAAATTATTTTTTTTGTCATGAAAATAAATTTATGAACGGACCATGCGACAATTTACGTTTTTATATTAAAAAAAAGAAAATGACAACCTAATTGAATCGCCTTTAATAGAATTTCGTTGTGATTTTAACTTTCTTTGCCCCGTGCTCTAAATAATTAAAACATTATTTATAAATTATTAAAATAAGTGTGTACAAATTACCGTATCGGTGTAAAAAGAGTACTGCATTTAAATAAAAAGTTTATAAATAAAAATAGGAAATGAATTTATGCTGGGTATATAGAACAATAATTTGTTTTAATTCATCATACATATTGCTCTTCTCTTGAAAATGAAATGCAATTTCACGATAATAAAGTTATTGCAACAGCTACATCTCGACCTATAAATATTCAAACTATTATAGCGTCATTGGTAAGTACCAATATTTTTGTCTATAATTATCAGTGGATCTGGGGGCTCATTCATTATTATTTGTTTTTCAACTAATGATATAAAATATAACTCAATCAGATAAACTTTGTGTACACGATGACGACATTTTTTTTTAATTAAGCCGCTATCAATGATATTTTATGTTCTCATAAATATTTAAAAAAACGTTTTTATTTTAATAAACCAGTTCGCTCGTTCCTTTGCTATTTAATCAGTAATTTTTCAGCTTTGACGTGCGCGGACGATCATTTAGCAAAGCATTGCAGTGGTCTGATCCGGGTGCCTTCGGTCCAAGGGCCTACTTCGCAACCATAGCGCGTCCTGCCTCTTTGACTCTCAGCTCCGTGCAACTAGACGACGAGGGCGTATACAGATGCCGAGTTGATTTCAAAAATTCGCCCACGAGAAATTTTCAAATTCGGCTCATTGTTATCGGTAAGTCAAACACTTTTTTTTTCTTAAATCAATTTATTAATACGTTAAAGAAACTGGTAATACTTTGTGTGTGTCTGTACAATGGTAAAATGTATTTATTCCATAATATTGTTTATTTTTGAATTAAAATAGACAATATATTTTAACATATTTTAACATAATACTGTCGAACGCATAACATCTAAAGATGCCACATGTAGTCCGAATCGCTTTGAGATTGTAATTTATTAGTAATATTTATAATTAAAAGAAAAAAATAAATTACCAAATTTTTTTTTGTTTCATTGAACCATGCAGTTTCGCAAAGTAACGCTTGGATCAATAAATTATATTAAAACAAAATCTAAGGTAGCTGGACTTATCACACAAATTCAATAATCAAGAAATACATATTATTAGAACTTTATTACTACTACACCAACTAAGTACTTGGACAACGAAGAATGGATATGAATGGAATTAGATTTCAATATTTAATGATTATATATCTTAATACATTATAATGAGTTAAACAATCTTATCGAGTAAAAAACTTTAAAACTATATCATTTAAATAACTACCAAACGATTCCCGAGGCACTGCGTTGAATATATCGAAACTTCAACGTGCTAATCAAGTTATTAATTAACTACGTTAAACTGAACAACGATAAATTAAAAGAAGAAACACATCTTGAGATGGCGACAGCGAATCAATTTACTTATTATGAATGAATCAAGGTACCATTGCTGGTCGGCGAGTAATGAAATCCCGCAGACATTTTAATTATGGACTGTCGGCGCGGGTTTCCGGGATCGCTCGGCAAGTTTGATAAAAACTGTATTAGTCCATCAAGCCGCAGATAAAATAAGAAGGCTTACAATTATTTTAATGAAAATGATTTGTTATAATAGCTTAGAAATGTGTTTTACATGTAATAAATCATTAATTAAATATTTTAACAAGGTATCGAAGTGGTCTAATTTAAAAACGTCTGTTATAATTTTGTTACTCAAATTTGATTTTTTTTGCTTATTGATTTAAAGTAATTACCAACCCATATAATTTAGTTAAGATTAATTTAGAAGGGTTTGATTGATTACAATCATGCATGCATCTTTGCAAATTATTTGATCATTGTCTTGTATGATATTGCGAAAAAAATGATTCTCTTCACAAAGAAATTACTCTATGGTAGGCGACAAAAGACGTAAGCAAACGAGATGTGAAAGAAAATTTCTTTTACACAGAACAAAGCATTTAAAAGTAAGCCTACATCGCATATATGCAACTCAATTGAAATCCATTAGGCTTCTTGAGACGAGAGGTAATTTGCAAGAAATCTTTTGTTATCAAAGGCTTTCTCACCACAAAGAGCGCTTTCAATTTCGAAAGCTTTCATAATAATATAAAACGGGCATATTTACAATATTCGCACTTCTGTTATCAACTATGGAGTTGGAACATCTAATGAAATACTGTTATTTTTGTTTCAACATAACATAATGGCGAAAATTTATTGCACAGTACATTTAAGAGACGAAAATTAAAATAAGTACAAAATGTAATTTGAATGAATAATCAATAAGTATCTATTTCACAGTACCGCCACATCAGATGTTGCTATATGACAAATCTGGTGCAGACGTGTCTGGCGTGGTGGGACCTATAGAAGAAGGATCGGCCTTGGTATTAGTTTGCGAAGTACGAGGCGGTAAGGCGTAATAAAGATTACAAATTTACAAAGAACACTTTGAAAACATGTTTAATAAATATTATACAGCTGCCTCCTGATTTTCGCAGCACCCAAAATTGACAGTGTATCTAACAGGAAAGGAACAAAAATACATTTGTTTTAAAAACCGTGTCAAAATGAAATCATATAGTTCGAATGCCGAGGAACAGGTGTATATATTGGTAGGGACGACTCTCCGCCGTCCGTCAGTATTCCCGTCTGTCAGCGCGCTCTATCTCATGAACTGTAATAACTACAAATTTTCACTAATCGTATATTTCGAATGCCGCTACAACAACAAGTAAAAAAATAATACAATGAACGTGATTTTTTGAGAATTTATTTGTTTAACCTTATTAATCGTTACATCTCTTGAACCATTACAAATACATTATTTTAACAATAATTATTTCGTCTTTATTTTGTACATACTAAGAGTGCCCTTCACGGTGCTAGTCCGGCTCGCTGCATGTGGCAGTTTATGACTGTTTTATTCATTGTAATGTCAAGTCGACAGTGATTTAATTATTTCAAATGGAACACATAAAAAATTAGTGATTAACATTTAATTTAAAAAAGAACATTTTTATAAAATTAGCAACCTCATGTTTTATCCTACAGAATTATGTCATTTGACCATATCATTGTAATAGTTTTTAGTTATATATTATTGCAGAGTATGTGATGATAAACATATTTTTAAAGGGATTTAGAAAATTTTGGTTTTTATATTATCTACTTATTTCTTTTGTAGTTAAACTGGAAGAGATATTCCATTTGAATGGGTTTATTGAAAAGTCCGCAGTATAACCGGCTGGCTGTGTGCCAGTAGGTATGCCGAACGGATTATCTTTGCCCGTGCCGCCCACAATTGTGATGATGCAACGAACAGTTGGACCGATAGTTTTTTTTTTATTATTATCGCATCCAAGATCATTCGCGATATCGTATAGTATGAGAGGGATAGTTTGATAAGGGGCAGAAATCTTTTTATGTTATTATTATACAAGTACGAAAGCATAATCTCATTAAGCTATATGATCACAATCTTGAATTAATTTAAATTTTTTAACTTTTAAAATAAAAAATACGCATTTGTAAAATAATAATGTATCCATTTTTGAAATGTACAGTCGTAAAAAATTTAAATAGTGTTATTGTCAGACGATCCCTTTTCTTTTTGTTTCTAATTTATTAATTTGTTCATAATGCATGAAAAAGCGAACTTAAACTTAGGCTGCAGTCCAAACATTATTAGGATATTTTATCCAGATTTTAGCCTTTTTAGATGCAATTAAATATATTCCAATGTATGCTTCACTACGCCATCTATATGAGGTATTATCATATAAACACATGTAAGAAAATATAAAAAGGGATGTTAAAAAACCATTTTCGAAATAGTTACTGTAAAGTGTTTCAAGTATTTCTATCTATAGGCCGCCCCGAGCCTGTCGTGACCTGGTTAGTGAACGGGACAACGGTGCCCCGTTACATAGGTGTCAAAACAGACACGCATGTTGTCGTGAACCGGTTGGAAATACAGAGACTGCAAAGGAAAGACTTGAATACCACCTACAAATGTCGAGCAACGAATACGCAGCTAGTACCCCCACAAGAAAAAACTGTTCGCCTCGAAATGATCCGTAAGTATTTTTAATATACAATTCAAGTAAAGTGTTCATAGTTTTGTGGTTAAACCTGAATATTTATACATTTGGTATATATTTTCATAAGTAATTTGATTTCATATTAAACAATTTAAAGAATAAAATATTATTAGCTTTTCTTGATTATCATTATTTATCTGAAACCTAAACAGATGTTTATTAAAAAAATAATAAAGTGTTACCACCCAACATAATGTTATTATTATTTTGTTAGATAATTTAAATTATAAAACTTTTAATGAAATTTGTGTTTTAAAGTGAAGAAATATATTTTTAATCTCCTTATTAGTCGACATTCTTAACTATAGCCTTCCTGAGGAGGCCTTGGAAATACCTTTTAGGAAGTAATTTTATTTGGTAAGTTTGCCTACTTAAAAGGATCTCTGAAAGTCCTAATCCTATTTATTCGACAAGGCACGCACTTAAAGCAAAATTGTCTATGTTTAATTTTATTTTTGTACATTGCGGCATTTCTTCGCCATTACGAAAATTTTAGTGGTGTTGATAAGAAAACTTTTTTAAATGTTTTTTTTTAATTATTGTCATTTATACACGTTAAAAACAATAACGATTACATGATATAGATATTTCTTATCAATTCCATAACCATATTCTCAGATTTCTAATAGATAACATACATAATGTTTAGATATACCTCTTCTACTTTAATATATTATAAAAGAATTAAAACATTTTTATTTTATGTAATGCAATATTTTCGGTGTTTCAATACTGGCAATTGTTACTGAATATAATTACAAAAGCATTAAAAAGAAGTATTTTTTTTAACTGTACTATATGTAATGTATACAGGTCTAATAATTTTTTTATTAGCACTTTAAAGTATCGTTTTGCTACGAGTGAAAAGTGATGATGAATGAATCGATGAACAAAGCTTTGCTGTCTTTAAGGCCAAAAACCTTTAAAAATACCTTTTTTTGTGGATTCGTTTTTATTGTAACATAAACTTTTAAATGTTTTTATTATATTTAGAGCCTATATTTTATTTAATTTCTAGAAATAGATAAAATTTTGCTGAAATATGCGGACGTAAAAGTGTAAATACATTACTTAACAAACCACCTATATTCGTCGCAAAATCAGTATAATGGCTATTAACAATATAATTTTTAAAGTTGTTTCTCTTGTTTGTTTCACTAATTTTTAGTGTTGCCACTATCTGTATCATTGTTGGATAGACCTCAGCAGTTGCTTGCTGGCTCTGTTAATACGTTACGATGTATGGCAAAGGGTAGCAGGCCACCAGCTCAGATATCTTGGTATAAAGATAACAAGAGTTTTGGATTAGACAAGGTATGTGTTAACAATTACTCATACTATACATATATTATATCACACTATGTAAAATAATACAGATAAACATTGTTCTGGACATATATTTTAGAACATAATATATTAAAACAATCCACACATGTTATTAGCACGTTTTTATATACATACTCCTTGTTCGTATTAACCAATAAGTGTATTGCATACCTTAAGCATATACTCATTTTGATAGATTAGCGAATATTCAAACGAAACGTGGTCTATCAGTACACTGATATTCAAACCCGTACCGGTGGACAACGGCGTAATAATCAAGTGCGCTGCAGTTAACCCTACACTGCCCGGGAAAGGAATTGAAGTTCAGTTTCAAATTAATGTCGTATGTGAGTATTTTAAAGCATCAATAACCCTTCATTATTTTCTATATTTCAACATAAAACTAGAAACACCAAGATTGTATTATTGTATAAAAATATGTACGTTCAGACCTTAAAATTTATACGACTTCTCTTTTAATCTCTCTCTTAATTAACAGGGAATACAGTTCTATCCGATTCTTTAGTCTTGCCAGGATACAAGTAAAAGTACACCATACTGAAAACCTGCAGTAGGTCGTACTTGGGAGAACACATAAAAATGATAAATAACATTTTTATTTAGTGTCAATATTTCTAAATAATCAATTTTGCCCTTCTTTATCAGACAGTCCGCTGGTGACATTGACATTAGGTAGCACACTCAACCCGAACGATATCAAAGAGGGCGATGATGTATATTTCGAATGTAGCGTCCGATCGAACCCTCGAGAACACCGAATATCGTGGTACCATAATGTAAGTGATCTTTTTCATTCTTGTATGAAAAATTATTGACACCTTCGAATCACAACACAACAAGATAACACAGCAAATGGCCATAGATAATCCATACGTACCAATACATTTCACAATTCATTAAAAAACATCAAAGTAAAAACTTATAATTAATTAACTTTATCCTTAAATTTAAATTCCATCAAAACATATCGAGGTAAATAATGTAAACATAAAAAAATGCATAATACAGATGTATACATTTTAAAATAAAACTTACATAAAAATAATAGTGTTCAAATTAAAATGTTTGAATTGATTCGTATATTTTAAAACTATGTTTAGGTCTTGAATTTTATTATCTTTATTGCACTCTACTTATTACTAATAGTAGTACGAAGAACTTGTATTCTTGTTCAAAATCGTTTTTGAAGGAAATATTAAGTGTACATGCTACACTACTACTACATAATCACAATATATTCTTGAAATAGGTAAAGAATGTCTTCCCCTAATAAAGAGTCACGTCTACTTTCACTTGTCACTTATATTTTTTATCAAACACAAAGAGACAAAATGAACAAAATATGTACCTTATAACCTAATATATACCTCTTATGATACGCTTTACTATGACGTTTTAATAATATGTTGAAACTTTTGTTTCGACTGTAATGTATTTATACAATACAATGTGCAAGCCGAAATGAAATTTCTGTCCCAGACGTAAACGTCAACGTCTGCTCTGCGTATGATTGATCAATGGTTGTTTTCAAGCTATAAAACAAAAGTGAGCATGATATATTACCAATAAAAATCTAATATTTGCAACGGCAACAGTAAAATATTTTGTATTATTTATACTTAAATGTCTTTTTAAAAGCAAGAGAAACCTATGATTATTAGAGTTCATGGAATTCTGATGCACACCCTAGGTTACATTAAATATGAAAACCAATTGTCAAAAGAACGTCTAATCCTGTCACTACTTGTTACAACGGTAAACTATTGTATTAAAATGATTAAGCCCCGCTAAATTTTAAGCAGTACATTTTTCTCTTAAGTCTGATAGTAGATACAATAATGGCAACAAATATTGTTTTAATAAACACTTCCAACAAAATCGTTACATTTTTGTATTAAAATTGTACTTGTTTCCAGGACGTGCAAGTAACCCAGAATATGACATCAGGCATCATATTAAGCACTCGGTCACTAGTGCTGCAAAAAGTAACAAGGCGAGAAGCGGGAAGATACGCATGCAAGGCTGCCAATATCAGAGGCGAAACGTCAAGCGAATCTGTCGTATTGCGAGTTCAATGTAAGTAGTTTCGTTCATTCTCAAAAATTTTATTTAATGTCTTATCTTCAATATTAAGAGTAAGGTTGACTATTTAAAGTAATTAATCTGATTAATTTTTATGAAGCCTACGCACGTTGCAGTTTATTATAAATATTATAGAATGTGCTTCGTATGTAAATAATGAAAAAAAAATTTTGATCTTATAATATTGTTTGTAATTCCTTCATCAGATAATAGCAGAAATCCAAATCAAACTTCATCTATTTTTACATAATATTTTTATTTAACTAAGTAGGATATAATTAATCTTACATTGTAATCAACACTCGTAAAAAGTAATATTTTAATTATTACTAATCTTATGTCATCAACATTAATAATTATTATTATGTTAGTAGGTTTATTGTATGTAAACAAACGGTATTTAAACAATAATTCACAACTAAGTGCACTGGTCGGCGACGTAGTATAGACTGTCGTTTGAGTCTATGTTCGTTATACAGTCGACTATGTGCCGATTCCAAATCTACGCTCATCCAAGTGTCGTCCGCGTAATGTTAATTAGTCTCGATGCAAGGGTCGGGTCAGACAGAGAAAACACTCAAACTCAACTCGATGCACAACACCACATGCACTTATAATACCAGTCATCGACATACTTCAATCATCGCCCGTCTCGCTCGCGACGAGCGGGACGGAAACATAACTCTCAAACCGCGTACACTAGGTACACCCGAATACCCGGGTGCTTCTCGCCCCCGCATATTGCGTCACAGACGAACGATAGTCGCGGTTAGGGCCCGCGCCCCGACTTCAACTATCACGTAGCTCGCCACTTGACAGTCAGGCTAAGCCAGCTTCTCTGGCCAGTGTAATTTAGTGGGTGAGCTAACGGATTACCGGATCCGTGAGCCAGTTTCGATGAAGCTGTAATAGTCGTCAAAAAGACTAACAGCAACAGGAGTCTATGTTGCGGATATTTATAAATTTGATAACGAAACTCGACTGTGGCGCCATCAAGTCAGTTTTCTCCTTTTTTTTAAGTGGGGGAAATGCCTTCGCATACCTTCCTTCGCGGGGACAAGGACAGGTTATGTCGGACTTGCACCGACTAAAACCCCCACGGTTCCCCATCGTCCGCCTATGGCAGTCACGGGAAAGCTTTCGCATACTTCCGCAGCTTCGCCGGCGATGCCCACTCACACAAAGCAGGCCCCTCTCGGTACTTTCAAGGCCTACACCCTCTCGGTGGGCGATGGGGCGGGGTGGAGAATGTGACCCGTCAACCCCATTTCAGGGACTTTGGTGTCGGGTGATGGATATTCCAAGTCCGCCACCCGAAGTCCCCATTAAAGTGGCATGAGGCGGTTGTGCGCCGTCCTCCTGCGACCCGTGCGTCTACGGCGGATAGGCTGCGACGAAGGGTCCTCTTCCCTCGCCCGCTCCGTCGCCTTCTTCTTGCGAGATTTCTTCGCAGAAGGAGACCGTCGCTCCCCAGGATGTATCGCTATCGACCATGCCTTCCACCACAGTCGGTAGCGAGAGATCCGCCCCCACGACCGCGACCAGCTCAGCGCGATTAGCTGACCACGCCGGACACTCCACGAGGGTGTGCTGCGAAGTGTCTTACGGGCTGCCACAGTGGTGTCACTCGGTAAAGGGTTCACTACCCGCCACGTTGCATAGGTACCTCCCGAAGCACCCGTGCCCCGAGACAACTTGCGCTAGACGGAACGTTATGGCTCCGTGCCTTCTCTGCACCCAGTCCTTTAAAACCGGTCGGATGGCCGCGATTGTAAGACGGCCAGCAGCCGGGTTCTCTAGCCGTTGCCGCCACCTTCCGAGTCAGTTTTCTCCTTAATGTAACATCGATTGATTGCCACAATACATTGTATAATATATAATAACAATTATGAAATGTTGATGGCACTTATAAAGGTATTTTTTTGTTTTATTATATTCAATAAACGAAATATATACAAATAATAATTGAACAAGTATAATTATTTGTTTTATTAAAACAGTACTCTTATCAAAATTTATAATATTTCTTAAAATTCGTTAACAAAATTGTATTACGTCACGCTGTCTTCGCAAAACATGCGTTCATTGATATATTTACAACACAGGAGTGCTTATTTCACACTTAATTCATTCATTCCGGTCTCACAAATGTCAGATACGCTGACATGTATTTGAACAATAAAATGTCACTATACGGTTGGCAGGGTATGAGTTACAGCGCAATAAATATCCTTGTATCTGCGGGTAGGTATTCAAATGATTGCGGTTGGGATCGACATACTCACTTCCTTCCGCGACCGACTGCCCGCCTAGTAATTGCCGCCGAGGAAAGCAGCAACAGTACTAAATCATCGAAATTATTGCCTAATATTACTACTACTCACCACGAACCTTTGCAATCTGTTGTATTGTGGGTACATATTAATTTATAGAGCTTCATTTTAGTTGTATGTATCACAATAAATTTTCTTTAAATCTGTTCGATTCATAGGCTAAAATTTTGTAGCTCCTCTATTATCTAAATTTATAATAAAGTTGGATAATATTTAAGCTTATTCGTTTATATATTCCTTCCCTTATACATACAATAATTTTATTTCACTACGATTACTTGAAACTATCCAGTGAAGAAACATGAGAAAGATAAAAATTTCTTCCATTCTTTTACATATTATTAGTGACAACTCTCACTTAAGTATGTAATATTGATATTTTACATTACATAAATATTAATGATAGGTAAACGGGAATTTAATTGTTACAAGTTTCAGCCATTGCTTGATATACTCCTTAATCATTGTTATAATTAATATAGTCAATGATATTTGAAGTATATAAATTTTAATTCAAATTCTTTATTAACTATAGAATGAGTCATTGAGTGATTACACTTAGTCCCAATTTATTATAAACTCATAAATATTTTTTGAATCGTTATAACCTATAATCCTTCATAAACAGCATTATATATAAATTATCTTCTTGTCAAGTAGGTTCGCGGTCATTATATTTATAAACTCAAAGGGTGACAAACGGAATCCTATTATTAAGCCAACGCCATCTGTCAGTCAGCGGACTCTATCTCATGAACCGTATTAATTAAAAAGTAAATTTTTGGACTGAATATTTATATTATCGCTACATCAACAAATCAAAAAAATAAAATAATTAACGAAACTCTTCGCAGTACTAGTCCCGACTTACACTTGGCCATTTATTTGAATATTTTCTGGCATGAAATATTTTGCACCCACTGCTCCCAACTTAATAGCAGAGGGGAACGGATAAAATAAAATTCGGCGTAGTCGAAATGAAATTGCATTTCAATGTTTGAAAATATTTTTGTCACAAATATATCTATTTTATATGTCAAAAAGTTTTTTTTTTAAAGATATCTACGACAATAATGTAAAAAAGTTTTCCGTACATTTCTACATGAAAGAGGAGTGCATATATACATTCTGGAATATTTTTGTTGTGCTGAAGTTTTAATCACAGTGGAGACCTGTTGGGACTTTCAATTAAACTACAGTGTTTAAGTTGGCTTATCTGTTTATCAAAAGTTTACGCAGATACATGACATCTTAAATTATTATAATATTTTAGCAATAAAAGGTGTCAAGAAAACTTTAAAATAATGGAATCTAAATGTTTAGTTTTGAGTGTCAATTTTACTATGAAATAAGCTAATAAATTAAATTTAATTATATACAAAAATGGTAAATTTATAAAATGTTTTATTAACGATGATAATATGAAGTATTAAATTAGTAAATATTTTTTTTTGCATGTGTGGCGACTCGTGCAAAGTTAAAATGTGTTATCATATATATGCAATGAGATTGATATGGTTCCAAGATTTATTTCTGCCTACGGGTAACGCGTACCCTATCATAAAGATGAGATACGAGAAAGTCACTATTCTAAATACATTACTCTACCCGGAATTTGATTTGGAACATTGAGAGTAAGATTTACATGAAAGATCGGATCAGAGCATTCTTTTAGTCAGCGTGTGTAGCGCAGTTGATTACCGCATGGCCTGTAACGTAGAGATACCGGGTTCGATTTCCGGACTACAGGAGTAGTGGAATCTGGATGATTATATAGTTTCTGGAACTTACCTGGCTAGCGACCACTCTTTATATCAATCTGCTGCCATAACAGCATTGCTGTATTCTGACAGTTATAAACGTGAGAGCCAGAAGTAGGCCGGGTGAACACGCTTCACTATCTACAACTTCATAGTCATTAAACATCAGGTGAAATCGAGGTCAAGTGTTAGTCCATAACTTATTAATAATAATGCCTAAAAACGATTGCAAAGTTGTAATTGATACTTTTTGAAATAGGAAACAAGCGTTGTTGGTGCAATTGAAAAGGATTTTTCAGATGCGCCCATATGCAGCGAGATGTCGCCGCAGGTGGTCGGGGCCGCCCTGGACGAGGCGCTGCATGTCAGGTGCTCAGTGCACGCTGACCCGGCTGATGTCACATTTCTCTGGCAGTTTAATAATAGCGGCGAAAGCTTCAACGTATCGCCTGCAAGATTTGGCAAGTTTTTCATTATAATTCTTTATATATTTAACTATTAATCAGTAGTGTAATACGGATCACCTAAATAAATTTTGACTGTTTCTGCCGCGCAGTGGTTTACCACCTGCCTTAACGAGAAGGTCTCGAAGACAAAATGAGCGGTGAAGTCCGAGTGGTGGTATGTTTTCTTCCAAATCGCCTGGCTAGCTATCATTCTTGGTGTTAATCTGCCACCATAACAGCATTTCTATGTTCGGGCAGTCATTCATGTCTGAGAAAACGTATTCTGAGCGAGAACGTACACCATCTTTGGTGTTACCGTCACATAACACAAGGCGCGAAAAAGTACAAGTAGCCTATTCACTCATAATGTCTAGTTGTAGCCCCCTGACGATTCAAGGCATCTATTCAGAATTATAAGAACGTATTTGCACAATGCATTATTATTTGGAAAATCTCCATCATAGGGGACTACTCGCCACCATGAATTTTCTTTAAAAACGAGTTCATTTTTATCATAGGTGTCATAAACGGTAGCACGAGTGAACTAAGATACACGCCCGCAAGTGAGAGAGATTATGGCGCGCTAACTTGTCGGGGCACAAATGCGGTTGGCCGGCAATTGCAACCGTGTGTTTTTCAAATCATTCCAGCCGGTGAGTGACGTCAATATTAAAAAGTTATATTAGTAATGTAAAGTTGAACACGTTTCATGTATGACACAAATTAGCCAATTACCTCATTGTAATAATCTATTTGCCTTCCCCCGCGGAACGTACCATTCAGGTTTTATATGTATATTCCGGGACAAAAAGTGGAATTGTTTTTGCGTACCGCCTGGCTAGTTACCCTTATACATGTGGCAGTCATACACATGAGAGCCTGGATATTTTGGGTGCGAACGCTTTACCATTTGCTGCTTCTGAACTTAACATATGTGTAAATGAACGTCAAGTGTTAGCCCCTTGCCAATAAAAACCCTTATCTTGAGCTTGATTATTACATTTTCGAATAAAATCTTGGTTTCCAAACATTTAGCCAGACCGGCACCGCCGCGTAATTGCACAGCGCTGGCCAGCAACGATACTAATTGGATCGAAGAAACATTTAAAGATGAAATTGAGGATTATATTGTAATCCGCTGCGTCGCCGGCTACGATGGCGGCTTGCCGCAGCTAGTTATATTGGAAGCTTTGGACCCCACTTCCGGTTCAATTAGATTTAACATTACTGCTAATGAAACAAGTGAGTTAACCATTTTTGTTGTTTTGTTACAACCAGCCCTTAACAGTTTTTGTTTATATTTATTTCAACGTTTAATGAGTACATTTTATCTTTATACATATTTTCTTAGTGCTGTTAAACTTTGTGTTTTGTCCAGACTGCTACTTTACATTAAATACCAGAATTATATGCAAAAAATATTAAGTACAATGTACCATTTGTAAAGTTTTTTTTAATTTACCATGATTTGTTTGTTTAGTTACGTGTTAATTTGTGTAGTTTTCAAGTGAACTATGTTTAATTTTGAATGTTTATTTAACATCACAACCATGAGTTCGTTACTTTAGAAATTTCATTACGTCTTTCTATTTCAATTATTTGTAATTGAATATCCTAATATATTTTTAATTGAAAAAAATATCTTTTTTCATTTAATGTAATAAGATTGTTGAATTTATTTGTGGAAACCGTTTCGTTTCTTAGATGGCGTAGCGATATTTCTCATCCCAGTGGGATTACTGTGGGTCAACAACGCCGCTTTAAGTCTTACTGTGTATTCTAGAAATGATAAGGGAAGCTCCGAAAAGATCACACTGAGCGCCTTGGCCTATCAAGATCCCGAACGACGAACTGGTATAACAATTTTCACAATTAGTAGCATCTGTAACAATGTCGAATCCTCTGTTGTTATTTGTGTATTATCTCTGTTGTTTCGATAAAATTTGGTACCTTTGAGAATAAAGTTATATTTTAGTAACATTCATAATGTTATAAAATATTTTTAAAATTGCAGATAATTTATGAAGATAATAAACTCATTTGTAACAAGCAATGAATATCATCTACATAAATTATTAACATTGAACATTTTAAATAAAGATGTGCTATGTTTGGTTTCGAAATTATGTTCGTACCTAATTATAAAATTTGGCTTTATCATGCAGATGGAAATCATAGCCTTATGGCCGGAGTGTCCAGAGCAGCATTCTGGACAGTTGTTTTAACGGCAGTAATATGCACTACTACGGCAGTAACAACCGGCTTATTCTTGAGAAGGAAACGGTAACCTTGTGACTTATGAAACAATTTTGCATTTAGTGTTTAATAATAATACCAGCTATATACAAACTCGTCGTGGAATGGAAGTTTATTTGATGCATTTACGATAATTTGGATTGTAGTCGAGTTTTTCGTACCCGCCTGGCTACCTACCATTCTCAATGTCAATTCATCGCCATGTCAGTTTTCTTGTGTGTTCGGCAGACATATATGTGAAAGCCAAATTATTTTGGGTGAGAACGCTTCACCACCTACGGCCTCGTTGTCACTTAATATCCTGTTCAAATTGAGGTTAAGTGTTAGACTATAACCATTAAAAGTTTTTTGTTTCTATTTATACTAGGTTCGATTTATCGTAAGAAAGGTAACATTTACCTAATACTATAGCAAGGTAATTTACAAAGCTCTGTACAAAATTTTAAATAACAGCGTTTACTTTATAGACGACGTTCGTCAACGAAACAACATACATCGCATTTGCAGTTGAACTCGGGAGATGGTCAGTACGTTGTAGCGTTTACATTAAAACCGCCAAAGCAAAGTCAACCTGACATACTCAATCCACCGCCAGGTAAGTACTTTTTTACTTATTTTTTTAATTCAGCACAATCAGACGTTCAAACATATGTTATATATATTCAATAGGAAAATTAAAAGTGATAAAGGCTGAAATGAAAAAAACAACATATGAAATAAAAATAACATCAAAATATAATTTTTAAATAATTAAATAAAACTATAAAATAACTAACAATCTTTGAGCTGTAATTCAGATCGACAGTGGAAGAATCAGTGAAGTAAGAATATCAAACAAAATCCATTAATTTAAAATAGTGGGTTATAAGTCAAATCATAACAGCCTTCGTTGTATTTAAATAGTATTCATACATTTTATCCAAAATTTCTAAAAAGACTATAATACATTTGTATGACACAAGTCCTAAAATAAATATAAATAAAGAATAATTCATAGGGACACAAAGAAAAGAGGAGTATTCATTTTTAAATGCGCTTGCACCTGTGATCCCGAAGTGAAAAAAGGGACTAAACCTTTAAAAATAATCAAAAGGAAATTTTGAATACCAACAATATATTTATTGTAAATTTATTTCGTACAAACTTTCCGCACAACATAAATCCATAGGGCATAAGCAATAAAGCTAACCAAATTTCGTTTGGATTCCCAGAAGAGTCATTATAAAGAGAATTGTGTAAAGCGTCGAAAGTGTGAACTGAAATACATTTTAACTTTATTGATATATGTATTGTTTGTTTTATTATTATGTTAAGTGTAATTAAAATCAAGATACGAGCATAATAAAATGATATCTCTAGAGGAAACTGTTTACATAATTTAGAATCTATGTTTGTTTATATAATAAATAATATATCTTAAAATAAACCGCAGTAGAAATATAATGACAAAAGCATGACTACTATCATAATTTTTAACTAAGGAATAATTTAAAGCATTAGCTAATATTGAAATCGTATTTGTAATGTTTAGATCATTAGATTATCAAAAGTAGTCATTTTGACTTTTCAATTTATTCATATACACAGTTATATTAATTGTGATACGATTTTCTAGAGTATTTTATTTATGAATGAATTTATTAAACGTTAAATCTATTTTTATGATCTCTTTTTTACTATTAATGCAAGTTAACGCTTAAGTTTTAGCATGATGATATACATAAATTCAGATGTAGTTATAGTGCTCATCAGTATTATCCTGAAATGTTTATTTTACGCGTGATTTATATATGGCTACCCATTATATGTGTCATCAACGTTTTGCCTAGTGCAACGATGAGACATTCTTGCTCTCATATATATGAGTTGATATATTCTTAGCATTCTTCAATTCCTTTAGTTTTATTGTCACTCTGTACAAGAACATCCTCAATAGTTGTACCTTACAAAATGACGACTTTTTTTAAAGATTCTGGAAAATCATCAAACGAAAAATGGGAGACGGAAGTTGTTAAAAATGGTATCCTTAATGTAAGTGAAGACTGGACGATGAATGAACATGATTCATTAAAGGACAGCCAAGAACCACTTCGTCCGGTGAGTGAGCGTCATACGTCAGTTTTCGTTTGATTTAAAAAAAATTAACATTATTTATAAATATTCTACACATAACTAAGGGTCTAACTACATGTATTAAATTGAAAATTGGCTTTTATTTTAACAACTGCCAATCACATAATTCAATTATAATGTAAAGACTTAGGTCTTGGATTAAATTCATTAGGTCAAATGTAGAAAAAAATTTCATGAAGCACTATAATCCAATATATATTAAGTTTCGCCTTATAATGTTGAATTCCTCACTAATGGACGGAAAGTGTTCGACATCATAGCGGTAATGTTAAACTTTATCTCACAGATCTCCACATCGCCTAGATCGACGATTTCAAATAAACCAGTAACAATAGGCACAATGCCCTTAAGTAAAAGAGGCCATCTCTTAGCAGAAGATATACCAGGTCCGGAGAGTTGTGTGTAGAGGAAATTTGTAAATGAGAATAATTTATAATTTTTGTAATTATTAAAAATTGCGTATTGACTGTGAAAATTGTGATAAAAATAATGTAAATAATTGCTAATTAAAATAAAAGATAATTATACTTTAATCAATGTTTTCATTTACTTTTACCACTTTCAAAACGTATATTAAACATTACTAACATAGTTGTTTAATCACTTTAATTTTGCCTTTGATTAATGGATGCATTTTTGAAACTTTACGAACCATAATAATAATGAACCTTATGCCAAGAACTTGCTAATGTAATTATAATAATGAAACGTATGAAGACCGTTAAAGTTTTTAGAGTATTGCTACAATACTGTTGCTATGCAAATGTTTTGAATGTGTGTAAATTTATAATGAAGGTTAACTGAGAACTAATTCGATTATGCAGTTCAATTTTTTAAAATAGTAACGAAATAAAGAGGAAGAATTATAAGCTTACCAATCGGCGAAATTTCTTTTTAATTAACTAAAACCCTTAGATCACACACAGTCACATCATCTTCGTCAATATGAAAGTTATCGATATGAAAATTAGTTGACCAGTACATACAAATTATAAATTGCATCTGTGCCTAGGGGCGACAATGTAGATAACAAATAAATCATCTCCGTGAATAAGTACTTATCCATGCCAATGCTTATCGTATCCAACACGATAGTTTTGAAAATAGCGATCACAATCATCTTTAATTTCTTATAAAACTTAACAGCTAAAACTTAACACTTGTGTTTTCTCTTGATATATATACTTTTCATAACAGAAGGTAAGTGGTTAAGCAATTAATGATTATTATTTGAGGCTTATTTCTGACCTCTTTTCGATCAAAAATAACGCGAATTCGGGCGTGAATAAAAATATACTAAAATTACCTAAATAATCTCTAAACGCAAATCGTTTATTCTAAAAAATCTAATCGAATCTAAACGAAGATAAAAAGGTGTATGTATCCTCATTTAAGTTTAAGATCTTACGCAAAATGTCTAAGTATTTCTTTCTACGGACTGTCGAGTGCAAGTATAAAATTCCCGAGCGTGAGCTCGTTTAGCTCGTAATTTTTCATTGAGCCTGAGAGTCGGCAGGAAAGCCTCCAATTAAGTTTCTCTTTACCGTTTGGCCCGAAAAAAAAAGAAGTAAAATGAGCAGCGTAGGAAAAGGACAATTTCACGATGTAAGGTCCCATTCAACATACAAATTTAAAAATTTTAAGTTAACGGATGGATAAATATTATTACATATAACTGAAACATTTAGAAAGTAAAGCAACATTAGTTATTTGCGTTTTAATCACTATTTTTTTACTTTATTAGGTAATAAATATTATTTGTAAAGTAAAAAACCGTTTTACGTTAAGTGAAATCAGACTGACAGTAAAGTAAACCGTTAACGAGTAACGAAATACTAACAGACGACAGTCAAAGTATCGTCACAATTTGACCTTCAAATATTATCACCGCGAAGGCTTACTTTTACATTGAGGTGTAAATGAAACATTATTTTATTTCGGCACGAACAATAAATCCACTCACCTATAAAGCTCGTAAAATTCTGTAGGTTGATTGAGTCAGTATTTTTATTGTTTCAGACCGTGAATCAATGGCGAATGTTAGAGTAATAAAAGCGTTTTACGATTGTTTTCACGGGGAAATTTGTGGCCCGTGAAATACTCTTCCGCAGTCATTTTCTTACTCAACGTTCGATCCTGGAGACATACTTATTCTTTACGGCGACACCTAATTTTAACGGTCGTCACAGTTGGCTAACTTTCATATAATTCGCCTTTGATGTGCCTCTTTTGAATGATTAAATCATTTATTTTCATTCCGTTCAAATTCTGTCTTTAACTTTAATATTGTCATTATTTCTTTTAACGACTCTTTCTATGAATTGACGTTTCATTGTATTAGAAATAAAATGATTACGCCATGATATTTTTACAATTTGCTTCCATTACTATTGCGAGATAGAATTTGATTCATCATTCACATGCTGACACTACATTTATAATCATAAACGATGAAATCGATAAAGTGATTTACATAGGTACATACCACGAATTATAAGAAAAGAACTCTAAATGGATAAATGAAGTATATAAACTGCTTAATTAATTATTTAATTTTTATTTTATTAGCCTGGTGGTCAATAACTGATAGGTGGTCATCTGCAGATCTGAAATGTTATAAAACTTATTTTCAACGGTCGTCCAGAAGGAAAATATCATAGGTGTAAAACGCATGCCTATTTTGGCACTATAGCTCTTAAACAGATCGAATGTCTGATCGATTTTGATCTAGATTTTATTTCGAAAGATGACACATGCAATAGTTTTTTCTATTAAAAATAGATCTAGACATATTAAAATTAACCAATTATATATTAATGTTTCCAGTGATAGGGGTATTTTGAATTTACTTTATATTCTACAGTTAATAGAATATACTTTGTGTAAATAGTATTTTTTTAGATATTATTTAAAGCGAAAACAAGTTGAAGGTCTATGCGGTGGTAAGTAATCAAAACCGCAGCCTTAGGGGAGTCACAGCTGTAAATGTCAGTAAACTACAAGTTGTAAGTTCATCTAATTAATCTTTGTGAATTTTGTACCACATACCGCGGTATACAAAAGTACTAATTAAACACTGCATAAAAACCTTTGCCGCATAGAAATAATCCCATTTGATATGAGCCATGTCTACAGGATTTTGTGCATAAAAGCGTTTAAATATTTAAAATAAAAAAAAAATAGAAAAAAGTTTATTAATTTTTGTTATAATATATTTAAATAATTGTAATGCTTTAGTTATTTTAAATATTTAGATAGGATGATGTTATTTTAGAAGATGATATTTTTTTAAATAGCCTAAATTTATTTGTGGCCGTCTATGGACGACAGTCATCACATAAAATGTTTATTCAATTACCTTCTTCACATTTTTTAACTAGTAGACAAACCATAAGTAGTTATAAATACCGTACGTGTGCAAAAAATATATAAAGAACCTATTTAAACCGCCCGAGTTGTTGTGCCTTATATGCTAGCATTGGTATCTATGGTTCTTGTCTGTACTGCAACTCTTTGTGCTGCTTCGAAATCTGTTAGCGGAAACAAGCGAATAATACAAATTTTGTTGTTGAATAGTAGCAGTGAGAGAATGGATAATAGAAACATCTTGCGGTATCTTAGGTTAGCGCACTCAAAAAAATGTAATATAGATTATTAATACTTTAAACATTATTATCTTGTATGGACGTAAATCTTAAATGTAGTAATTTACACATATATATAATGATATTATGTTTTTTTTAATTTAAATAAAGCTAAATGTTACAGACAATATAAATTGCCTTATGTCATTAAAATAAATTTAAAAATACCTCGTTCACAATTTAATTTCAATTGTACTAATCATTTCGGAGAAACGCCCACCGACAATTAAGTCAAACAAATGAGAAATAAAAAAAAATCTTTATTATGTGAACAAAACTGTAACCGCCGTCCTGCGCCAAAGGTACGAGTATGATGATAAATCTTCATTTGCCTTGTTCGCGCATCCGACCCTCCCTTCCCAATTAGTTAACCCCGCTGACATTACGGTCGGTACATTCACACTCGGATTTCCGCTGCGGTCACCTATATCCATTTTCTCTTAGCACGGTCTTGGGATTGGACAGGTTTTGTCGAGTCGTAGGATTGTAAGGTGGCTTAATCTGCTCCCTTAGTTTTCACATTTATTTCATGTTATTCCAAAAAAAAAAAAAGAAATTATCAGTGCTTTACAATAAATTAATTTTCCATTATCATTACTAAGTACTAATACTAATTTTGTTAAATAAATTCTGTAAAAAGTTTGTTCCATCAAAATACATTCCCCAAATCAAATATAGCTACCAACGCAGATAAAGTAAATCGGAAGCAATAGATAAACTACAAATAATAATCTATGGGGTTCTTTTCGCACAAGCCAGTAGATTCTAATAATGAAATTGAATATGCTACTTCAGATTCTTAAATTGTAAACTAATTAATTACGGTATTGGAACTTGAAACAACTTATGCGAATATGTCAAATGGACAGCAGATGAAACAATACCATATTTTTTACTTAAATAGTCACAGTTTACATTTTCGGCGGCGAAGTTTTAAAAGATAATATCTACAAAATCCTACTTTTTAAAAAATACTAAATTTCTGTCATAATATTAAAACATATTTTTCAATATTCTTTACCCATTCGGGCATAAAATAACTTTTGTAGGTTAAAAAATAAAGGTTATTATTTAAATAAATTGTGAGTTATTATAATTGCAATTATTCCGTAGTAATTTCTTAATTCTTCATTAAAAAAAAAATGTTCATAACGTTTGTGATAAAAAACGTAAATTAGCAAATGTCAATTTTTTATTTAATGAGTCATGAAATTCCGCTAAATTCCGCAGATTTACGATAAAACAAAGGAAATACAAGTAATTACCGATTATAGATGTACACTTTTAATGTTTTGTGGACATATTTTTTCTAATATTTAAACATGTCTTATGTTATAGTGTTTAATAAAATTGTATATATATAGTAGATAAACATATATAAAGCAAATAATTATATGTATATATATATAT
>DWQX01001072.1:0-31817 GCA_018245475.1 Pharmacophagus antenor
GGAGATAGCTCGCGAATCACCGGATCCGCGAGCCAGCTTCGATAAAGCTGTAATGGTCGCTACGACTAGCAGCATCTGCTTCTCCGAGTCCAGCAGCAAAAGAACTTTGTGTGGTCATATAAAAAAAAGAGTATACTTCGAAATTAGCACCAAAAAATAAAAAAAGAATTATCACAACGTCAAAATAATCGATTTCACATCAAATTATTTATGTCAAATTTCTATATTCTTAATTACATTATAATAATTGTCTCTTCGAATTCTAGTTTAAACAATATTATTATGTTATAAAAATCCAACAGATTATACGATCAATGCTACCAACCTTGTTGCAACAACGCTCCGTATATATACCACAGACAATTGTGAATTGTTGATAGACCGCCTTGACGGGTCATGTCCATAGCCTCGTAGTAGGGACTGAGCCGGTGCACCGCGTACAACGTCGGCCCCATCAGTAGGACCGCAAAACCTAGACATAGCCACGTCTGAAAACAGATTGTACATTATTTAATGTACACTATTGACCTCAATTTCATTTAATGTCAAGTGACTGCTGCCGTAGATAGTGATATGTTGATAAACAGAATCCTCTAAATCTCCTATGATGACAACCAGAACACAACAATACTGTTATGTTGGGAGATTGAAAATGTGAGAATGGTTGCTGTTCTAGCGGGTTCGTAAAACCTTTACCACTTACCAAACTGTTCTTTAACATTAATCCCGAATCTAACCAAGGGCTTTGAGAAACAGAAAATAAGCCAAAATCATCAGTGTATCGACAATATGTCAAGATTGATCTATATAAAGCAATCTTAGTACATATTGCCTTTGCTATCAACGCTTCATACAGCTCAATACGAGTACATTAAATGGTTTGCGAATCTACGGCGGAATTGGAACATAACATGTGAAAATATAACCATGTGCTAGCTAACTGTCGAAGAAACAGAAAGGGATACTCACGTCTGTGGTGAATGGCAATAAGAAAAGCATCGCGCGACTCAACTCTCTCGGGCGCGCTATCAAGAAAGCGTAGGGCTGCGTGCTAACCGCTATAGTGTAGTTTATGCCTAAAATTAAATGTAAAAACCAGTCATTTTTAATATTTATACTTTCTTATACCACGTTAGATCCTTAAAGGCAAACTTAATGCTGTTATAGGCCTCTTCTATCAATCTTCTTGAGGCAGAAAAAAGTATTGTAATATAAATTTTGTTATAGGGAATCGAATTTAAATATACTGTATATATTTTAACAATGTTAAGAATAAAATTTCACCTCACATAAACAAAAACCTATTTATTAAATTAGAGAGCTTAAACGAAAAGAGTTATATTCTTTCGAGCTTTCACGCCCGAGATGTTGCGGCTATCTGTATCATTAAATTAGCAAACTGTTTCAACAGAAATTGACAAGTTTAATAGCAGGAAAAGCTAAGGACTTTTCTTTCAAATCTTAATTTATATTTTCTTTCAAATTTTTTTTGAACCAATTCCGAACTATATCTTTTTTAAAGCAAATAAAATGTAACTCGGTCTGCTCAATAAAAGTTTTAGCTTTGTCATAAGTAAAAAAATTCAAAGGGCACGCCTCAAATTTTGTAATTCCTTAAACTTCAGCATCAACTAGTTTTTTCACCATTAATAAATATGTTTATACTTTTTGTACAATATCTACTGGCATAAACTACGACAGGCAATAACTTTATAGAGATACGATTGACTTGGCATGAAGTCTTACCTGGCATTGGCTTTGATAATATAGTGAACGATGCCGCACCTAACGCGACTTGGCCTTTGGCAACCGCTGCCATCGTTAATTTGGCACTATGACTGTGAATCATCTAAAAGATTTAAAAAGTATATATATAAATCCTTAAATGACTAAAGTCTATACAGAAACATAGTAAAGAGTTATTTTAATAAAGCAAAAATGCACACAATTAAAAGAAAAGATATCACATTTACATTAGAATACCTGACAGTTTATTTTTAATCTGCAATGGCTGTATATGTAAATGTTATATGGCGAGGTATATACGTACATCTGTCGATGTATTAGTTGAATAATTCTCCTTAATATCACTTGCCACTATGATGCGGATTCTGTATAAAGAAATAAGGTTAACATTAATAGATATAACCAGCCCATTTAATTATTATTATATAAAGAAACTTTGCATAGAAAGGTTGCTCATAATTAACAATGGCATTTCTTCTAGGGCAAAACTTCTATTGATAAAGTTAATACTGTTATCTCTTTCTCCCCCACAGGTGGGACCGACGATGTGGTAAAGGATGACAGGGAAGAGCAGCAGCATCTGGATAAGAAATTCAGATGATTCTGTGGATGCAGAGGCGTTACTTCTGGACGAGCCGAAAAGTAAGTGTTAACCTATTTAAACAAAATTTTGAACTAAAATAATTAAATCACAATTATTAACGACTTGAGGCAATGACGTAGATAAAAAAAAAAGTAAAAAATCACATCATAACTTAAAAAAATAAATTATTATCGGTTATGGGCTAACATTTCGCCTCGATTTCACCTGATGTTAAGTAACAATGAGATCGTTGATGGTAAAGCGTGTTCATCCAGAATACTGGCTCTCACATATATGACTGCCGGAACACAGTAAACGTTGTTATGGCGGCAGGTCGACTTTGAGGGTGGTAGCTAGACTGGCGGGTATGAAAAATCTTACGGCCATCAAGAATCCACAACTCCTGTTGCCAAAGAATCGAACCGGGGACCTCCGCGTTACAAGGTAAGTGGAGAACCCACTACACCATGGAGGAGACAAAAAAAAACAATAAAGCCTCTTGAACATAATTCTATGATAAACACATAATAAATAAAACTTACGTAAAGTTCTTATTCCTGGCAAGCTGTTTGACGATGTCGAATATCAGACCACTATAACTGAAGACCGCTCCCGACTCGTTAACGTGGAGAATCGTCCACGGAGGGTTCTGGATGAGATAGACAATAACGAAGAATAAAATTCTGTGAGAAAATGCAGTAACTAGAGAGAGGAAGGGAGGTAGTCCTAGCGGGGAAAAAAGCAATTCCGCTAACACAATTTAGTATTGTTTTTTTATTTTGAATGGCAAAATGATAGGACAAGCAAGAGACTTACGCGGAAGTAAGAAACACTTCTGCCCATAACAATAAGGTTAGGATGCACAAATAGAACAATATTCCAATCGGCGCCCTGATACAAGACATTATTTTAGTTACCTAATTGTAATTTAACATCCTACAGCACTTCCTATATATAAAAACATATTTATAAAAAGTCTCCAACAAACAAGTACTACAACCGGTAAATGGATGACTTAGGATTTGACCTCAACGACTAAAAGAACCTTTTTAAATTTTAGTGAAGTGACGTCATCAACCGATAGACGCCCACAGCTTAACATAGGCCTCCCGCAAGGATCTCCATATCAAACGGATCTGCGCTGCCCGCATCCAACGGCTTCCTGCGACCACATCGGTCGACCTTATAAGAACCTACCTACAATGCACCTACCAGTACGTAGCCGCTACTCGAAGATCGTACCGCCCCTTCGTCTATCAGTTCTTCGAGCAATACGCTTTGCTCATTTCATTTGAAAGTTAACAATCCTTATCTGAACTTATCCATGACTTCAATGAATGTTAGATAGATATCAGCTATTATATAGATGAAATACAACTTTGATTGAATTACTACAAATGCAGAGCACTTCTCTTACGTGATACGTCATAATCGGCAACTCCTTCCCACGAAAACCGTGCGTGACGTGTGGGAATAGGACATCGATGAATCTTATCCCGTCAGCAGGCCGCCATGTTCCCACCTAAAACAGGAAGTACGTCATTTCACTGTCCAGCTCAATGTCTGTCTGCAAAGGCTACGTAAGTAGCAAACTTTGCAATCAATTTATTGACAATGAAAAATTTTTACAACTTTTTCGAAAAGAAGTGTTATGATTGAACGCTTTACTTATTATCTGTCATAAATATAAATAGTATTTTATTAGGCGCTGTGCAGTATTTATATTTCTAAAGAATAGTCCATACTTGTAAAAGTTTTACTTCTTCAATGACGCCATTGGTGGCGTTAGTGTTGTCCTGGTTAGGAATGCCGTCCGCGACTTGCCGATAGGTTGCGCCCCATGTGTCTGCCGCCATTATTTGCCAACTACTGCAATTGCCACATCTATTGTTCGCTTGAATATATTGCTACAGTTAAAAAAAATATACAAATTAAAATAGAATTTAATGAACCGTTCGATTAAAATTCTAAATATTAATAGAATTTGGAGAAAACCTTTACATTCTAGCATCGACTTATCAGATGTGGAGACGTATACTTAATAACGTTGACACATTTGCCATTCAAGATTTTAACGGAAACATGCTCAAGTGACCCAAAAAAATATTGCTACGAATAATTATCGATCATCTGTTGAAAAGAGAACTGACTAACATAATTAAGGTGAATTTCCGGTCGTTTGTAAACAACGATACTAAAAACACACGCATATCGGATAGATTCGGTTACATTCTATATACAAAACGTTACTTTTCTTATCAACACAAGGTTTACATTTATAATACCTGCATATGCTTCAGTAACGCGTTCCTCCTTTTCTCTTTCGTAGGTCTTACCGCCTCCCATTCCTCGTCAGATACCTGCGATGCCACGTCGAACTCCTCTTGAACTGCCGCATCCAAGGCCGACATAAATGCGTGCAACATTTCACGGGAGTAACACATTAAACCGTTCTACGACAATAAAAATGTAAATATGAATTCTCTACAAGCTATATGAATTTATCATGTTTATAGCGAAATGCACGCATTTTTTTAACATTATAGGATTTAAGAACGTTTTTTCATAGTTTCTTTTCCATGTTAATTTTATACGTTAATGAATCCATATATTACCCTTTTTTGACAAAAATATAAAGCAATGTTCACATTGTTCAGCAATGATTTTTTTTATTACTCTCCGTTTTTACGTAAATAAACTTCATATTTCGTTAATTATCTATAAATTATTAACAACAAATAAAAATGTTCTGCACAATTTTATTGTTATTTTGTTTTACCTCACAGTCGGGTCCGTCGTCTGTGACGTTATAAATGAAAGCGACGTTCTCTCCTTCGTAGAGGTTGTTGATGAGTCCCGAGAGATTGCCGTTGTGTACATCCGTGTCCGGCACGACGTACAGCCACTGCGCCTGGCTGTGCGACATCAGCAGCTCTCGGGCCGTCTCCGCTATTGTCAGCATTACATCTGACGTCACTACAGCTATAAAATTCTCACCTACAACAGTGAAACAATATTAGCAAACGTGCAAACTCTCTCCGTAGCTCAAGGGTCGAGCGCGTTCTCTTGCGAGGGTCCTCGATTTGTTTGCAAAGCCATTCGCTATAATTTGGATGGATGGATTGTTCAAACCTGTCTAGCTACCTGTTAAATTCATACTGTCAACAGCCGCTTTAACAGCGTCTTTGTATTCCAGTTGTTCACATGTAAGAACCAGAGTATTACATGTGCGCCACATTTCGCTATCTTTGATCTCATTAACGGTTAACATTACGTTAAACTGAGCTCACGTCATAGCCCGTTGCGGATAAAAATTACTCAGTCAAAATTTTGACATATTATTTTCTGATATATACATTACTTCATTTTTATAATGTATATCATTATAACAAGTAAACCAATCAATATGTAAGTGGCATTAGCTATGTAAAAGTATTAAAAACTATTGTAATTCGATTAAAAGAGCGCTACGAAAAGAAAAATCATTGTGGCAATGAAACTAAATAAAATATATATAAATCCATCGTATTATGAAGATGAGCTTAAAAAATATCTTCATTAACAATTGTTTAACAAAAATTCTACCCTGAAACTGAGAAAACGTAGCATGTTTAATATTTAATAAATAGTTTACCGATTTTCGTCACCGGCAGTTTGTACAGCACTCTACGTATTTCCTTTTTCCTCAGATACTCGTTAATTTCGTGCTTCATCTTGAATACAGTAACGGACACGGATGAAACCATCTCGTCTTCTATATGACACGTTAGTGATTGCACTACACGGGAGATCGTGTCTCTATCTGGTTGAAAAAAAAAGAATATGAGACATTGTCGAAAGAAACACAGAAGACCGTCGCATCAACGGTAATCAACTTATTTTGTGTACTGGCCACGTATTAGTAACAGTGTCATGAGCCGCAGAACAGAGAATATTTACGGAATGTTTTTTTTTTTTTTGGTATCGATTGATCTCGATTTTTTTAAATTGAATTAAACTATTATGAACTATGAATTTTAATTAATTATCTAATAACTTTATACTCAGTGCTCTCACAGTCTTTCTGGAGCTATTAGAGTGTTTAATTCAAAATGTAATAGTTGTAAAGTAACATCTGGTTGGCCACCCACAAAAGCCCAAATACCTGGTCTACGTGGATATCATAGATTTTATTTCGTGGCGTAATGAAGTTCTCGCATATCGGCTAACCTTCCACGTACTTAACGTATCGTCGTGCAGTATGACGGCTGCGCGCCAGTCGAACGCGCGCGCCGTCCTCAGATCGAGCATCAGCTGCGCCAACTCCTGGCCCGGTTGCGCGCGCGCGACGCTCACCGCGCCACCGGCCGGCAGCCGGGGGCAGTCGACCTCGGTCAGCGCGAACAGGAGCAGCCCCTCCTCGGTGGCGCGTGAGTAAAGGGACCAAGTGTCCTCGCACGAAGCCACGCTGAACACCGCAAGGAAACCTGCGAAATACAACTTTATTATCAACACATAAGAGCCAGAAGTATTCTGGGCAGACAGGCTTCACCATCTGCGGCCACATTGTCACTTAACAGCGAAATCAATCGTTAGACCATACCCGATAAAGAAAATACCATGTGTGTTTTAAAACCAAGAATTTCTGGAAAGGGCATGAAACTTAAAACTTCTTTACACCAATATAAAATTGGGAATTTTATTTTTTTAATACTGTACATAATATTCAGACATTGTGTCTATATCATCCTGCCTTTGATTACTTCCATGAGCGCATAGGATAACCGCATGCCTCGTAACACGCTCCCGGGTTCGATCACAGGGCTAAATGAGAAGTGAAGTTTGGATGGTGGTATGGTTTTTTGAATCCGCTTCACACAAAAATATCACGACACCATTAATAATACCTATTTGAGGTCCGTAAGGAATAATGGTTGATTATCGTTGCCCTAAATACAAACAGTCTGGGGACTGACAGATAAATGAGTTAAATATTTTCCCGCCATCTTTACCTTTCTTAAGACTGACGGATGTCCAAGAATAATAATGAACGACCACGCCCCCGTGCTTTAATTCAACACGCGCCAACTCCTTGATGTAGTCTTTTATTTCGTCTAACATCGTCTGGTATTGCTCGCCGAGGTATTGTTTGTCCAGAACTACCGCTGTACAATCAAACAGTTATTCTGTGAATTTTCTGCGTAATGCCAAGTTAACATTTCTAATTAAAGGAAGTAAGTTGCGAGATATATTAGCAGGTAAAAATAAAAAATTAAATTAAATTAAAGTTACAGAAATTAGTGCTTTCTGTCTCAAAATCAATCTTTCCTGTTTTCCCACATTTAGACTTGAATTTTTATTTAGTTTTCATTGAACAAACTTTGAGACATACCCTTCATTACATTTTTTTAATCTTTATTTTATTTTGGATCTTTATCTTGAAGATATGCCGACCCCATCCTATCAACATCAAAAACAAAAATAATGTACAAAGTTTTATATATAAAATAATAAATTAAGCTTTTTATAATTCTAAAATGTGTGACAGCTCTACTTAATTATACCCTTCATTATATGTGATTAAAGTTTTAGTGTTTGTGCAAAACTTTATCAAAATTGTATGTATTGTGATACTGTTTATTAACATAAATGAAAAGAAAAAGTCATGAACTTATAAAATTTTGTACAAATACAGTTTCGGTGATCATAGTTATAGACCATTTTTTCTATATTTAAAAAAAGCTTTACGTCTATAAGTAATACTAATAATAATATAGAACACACGACTGTATAACCTCTGCCACTTTCATCCAATTTTCGTTTAAATTAATTAATTAAAATTAGTTAAAAAATCTTAATTTTAATTAAATTAATTTTAGGTTTTTGCAATACTGTCGAAGATTTGTGCCTAGTGCCTGATAGCACTGTTACTGTTATATAGTTTGTAAGGAATGAAAAGATATTTATTATCAAAAATTTTAAAAAGGAAACTATTAATTTGTTACCCCTATAATTATTTTAAATTTTTAAAGTCTTTACTTTTTAATAAAAATTATTAAAGCATCACATGTGATACAGAGGTCGTTATTTGCGAAGTGCCTTAAAAAATCATGAGGGAGCCCCGATTCACCTAGAGATCCGTTTGCCGTGATCAACGATGGAAAATCTTCCCCACGCACACAGCGAAACATACAAAGAGCGATAAAAGTCCACAATTTCATTTTACCATACCACATCCACTTCACGTGTGACGTACACAAATGCAGACCCGATCATAATTAGTTGGATAATATTCAATCAAATCACTCGTCAATGTGACTTGTTATTTATTAACTAATTAGATGTATGGAAGTCTAGCTGCCAGGTGGCTCCTTGTTAACATTTTATATGGGAGAAATGCACACGATAAATGGAACACGTGCGGCGTTAAATGAACTTTAAGTAAATCAATTCGTATACAGTATGTTCTTTTATTACTCAATACATATTGAATAGCAATATACTAGATTAATGATTACACAAAATTTCTGGTCTAGATGATACATAAATTTTATTTTTACAGCATTACCCTTGCTCATTGCTACGGAGTATAAGTTAATAAGCCGTGCTTCAAAAATGGACTATGTGGTGATTTAAGTACACGATTGAGAGAGAGAGAGAGAGAGAGAGAAACTAATCTAAGAATACAGACCTATCAAAAGTTTTTCCTTTATAGGAAAAATACATATACCTAAAAGAGTTTCACTAAATAATTATTAATATTTTTAATGTAACTAGAAAAAAAAACACTCTGTATCAATGGTGAGTCGCCTTAAAAGGTTAGTAAAATAAATAATGCACAGAAATTTCCGATATCCACACGCACAAGGATTGAAGGAGTTTTCATTACAACCTAATCATGTTCCGGTTAACATTTAAGTATTATACGTTTTTATTGTGTTATTAAATAGTTTACTGATTAATTAGACCTTTTAATGTTTTATAAATAAATCAGAATGTACAATCAAACAATGAAATAAGATAATTCTACAACATTACTACTATAGATAACGCATTAAAATGTTCAAACATATTTTGTAATTAATGAACAAAAAACACCGGCATCTAAATCAGGAGTGAGCAACCTAAACCTTTTTTATCAAAGGACCTTTAAATTTTTTTCAAATTTATGGGCGCCAAAAAATCATATTTTTAGACTAGACTGCAAAAACAAGAAACTTGAAAAAATATAGAATGCATATAAAAAATAAATAATGAATATAAAACGTCAAAAACATTAAAAACGAAGAGAAATTAATATATTAGTAAGAAAATATATGTAATTAAAAGAAAACCCTAAGCGGGCCATATGTGGTACTAGGGACAATTGTTCATTCCTGTTCTAAAATTATATTATAGTAGATTAATAACAGTATAACGGAGTAAAACAAAATACTTTATAAACAAGAAATGCATAATATAGATTTGGAACCTCCTGTACATTATATTTTGCTTATTCATATTTATAAAAGTTTGTAATTGGTTATTAATTGTTATCTGCAATGTGATACTCATTACATTAATAATTTTAAAAGTATCTTTAAAATAATTAAATAGAATTATTGCCCCAGAAAGATATTGAATATATTAAAAAAGTATGTTTAGTGTCAGTAAAAAGTACAAAGTAGCTTGTGTATTTAAATATAACCTTAATTATATGAAAGGTAGTAATTGCATTAAAACTTGAGAGTACTATCTTTTATCTAATGTATGTTTTAATAAAAAGTAGTGCAATATATTTTTTTTTATTTATTTGAAGGGCTTTATCGTTTTTACGACGATATCACCCTGTAGTGCAATATTTTTGTCAGGACTTTTGCAACTAATGTCTGTATATAAAACAAAAACCTCTTATAATATGTCACTTTCTTATAACGTCCAAAATCAGACTGCATGTTCTTTCAAACTTAACCTGCTCCCAAAAAAACGAAAGAAGACGAAAAAACATATGACATGACTATTGTCAAGACGTAATCAAATGTCAAAACAAGCAAAATTGCACTGGTAAATAGAAAACATGACTTTTAAGTATTCAAAATGCTTCGTAACTGTAGGTACTACAAGTTTCGACTTACTTGCGGAATATATAACATCACCTCTTATACTTCGTGCGCTAAAAGATATCGGATGCAATGAAATAACCTTTCAAGTAGGGAACAGCTGTATAGAACCCGGAGAATACGACAAAGAAGGAATGAAACTAAAGTTATACAGGTACAAAGACTCTATTCAAGAAGATATGAACAACGCAGATTTGGTAATCAGTCATGCTGGCGCTGGAAGTTGTTTAGAAGCACTAGACGCCAGCAAACCTCTATTGGTTGTTATTAACGAAGACCTAATGGACAATCATCAGTTGGAACTGGCAGAACAGTTGCATGTGGATGGACATTTGTATTATTGCACATGTGACACTTTAGAAAGCACTTTGCGGGTGGTGGATTTTAGTTTGCTGTCACCATTTCCTAAACCTGATCCCTCTTTGTTTGTCAAATATATAGATAAAGTATTTAAAGTAAATGCCTCATAAAAGAACTAGCCAATTAGTTTAACTATGCAATATTTAAGAAAATTATTATACCAATAAATAACAAAAAATTATTCTATAGTTCCCACTGGACTTAAAAAAGCTGTAGTTATGTAATAATATATTTTCACAGAAATATGTAGTAATAAATGACATTATCGTGATCTTAAAATACTCATCATATTTGTGACACCAATTTTACAAGTTTTTCTGTTGTAGTCATTAATATTCTATTACATGACATCTATACATACAAAATTAACAAGTGTACAGTAGCAGAAGCATGATGACCATATGCTGTAAAGTTTATTTTATACTAATAATATAACAAGCCAGTAAATAACTATTAAAAATTATCTGTTACTGAAATCTAGCAAAACCAGTGCCACTTATAGCCGTGCTTAATATGTATATTATAATCAAGTTGTGTTTAATCATGAAATATAAGAAATTAACCATGTAAATATCTCATTATGTGTAAATATAAACAACATATCATATAAAAAATGTAAAAAGATTAAACTGGTACAAAAATAAAATACATTTGAAAACAGTTCTGTAGTTATTTTATTGTAAAAATACAGATCATTTACAAAAATGCAGAATCACAAGAGCTACATTTAACTTATTTGCATCGGGTGTATTATATTACAATAAGAAAATAAAATAGGATAATGTAAATTTGATGATTAATTAAACTAGTTTCTTAGCTTCAAAGAAGCTCTTGAGATGCTGCATTTGCCACCAGCCAATACCAACGAGGACTCCTGTTTGCAAAAGACTCCACCACACAACTCGCTGGTTTGTGCTTTCAGAGGTTTGTCTAAATCTTTCTTCCCTTTGCTGAAATATTCCAAACATAATTTAATATCTAATAGTGAATAATAAATGTCGTTTATCAAATCTCAACATATCCAAATACAACACTAAAACAAAATTAACAAAAAAGTTAATATTTAATGTGTAGAAATGTCTAGAATACTAATCTGTACATAAGCATACCTTTCATGTACCATACGTGAAAGGTATGCCTTTGACAATAATTTACAATTAATATACCCAATGACCTATAACTACCACCCTCAAAGTCAATTTACCAACATAACAGCATTGCTGTGTTTCAGCATCAAACGTGAGAGCAAAAGTATTTTGGTGAACACTTCATCATCTATTGGCACATTGTCACTTAGCATCGGGTGAAGTTGAGGTAGTGTTGGACCATTACTCATAAAAAAGCTGTTACTTATTGTGAGGAATTAGTTAAAGAATATATTTACTCTTTGATAACTCTGCTCCTTGGTAATCTGGTGTACTTGATCAAGCAACTGTCTAATTCTTAGCTGTAGCTCTGATAATTTGTCCTTCTTTGCAACACTGGCGTAGTCAATGGCATGTTCGCCAACTTGTATGTCTAGATGTACCTATAATGTTTATGAAAATTTCAATTAAGTTTAATTTGTATCATCTACGGCAAGAGTAATATAATACTAGAGTAAGAGAGTATATTACAAGAATAAATCAATAGAGAAATAATTAAATAAAGACTCATTACTACAATAACTACCACTGAATATATTGTTATAGATTTAATGTTATTGTTTTCCTCAAATAACATCTGTTTAAACATATTGAACATAAGTTAGTTATATAAAATACTTTACTAAGTTGAAAGTCAAAACTTACAAACTTCAGTGTTATAATATTAACTTTTTTTTCTATTGTAATGTTTGGAGATAAATATATTAATTTTATGTGAAGGTTCTGAGTAATATAATGACACAATGCAATAATTTCAACTCAAAAAACATATAAAACCCTATGACTTATGTCTTACCACCAATGCATTTCTTAATTATTATTAACATTGCAATTAAACAGATGTATGAAATCATAAATAAAAAAAAATAGTTGTATTGCTAAACAAAACAGCCCAAAATAAAACTATTCATATTATAACCTATTAGTATGTGTATGATAGTATTTCATTGAAATATTCTTGAATGTAAGTGACCAACAATAAACTTTTATTTTTTTATTTATTCTTAAAGCAAAGGA
This sequence comes from Pharmacophagus antenor, assembly GCA_018245475.1. Classification (NCBI taxonomy): domain Eukaryota; kingdom Metazoa; phylum Arthropoda; class Insecta; order Lepidoptera; family Papilionidae; genus Pharmacophagus; species Pharmacophagus antenor. The sequence goes on from DWQX01001072.1 coordinate 12,930, forward strand.
CTGTATTAGGTATTATATTGAAAGGGTTTATTTAGATTACACTTACTCTTAATTGGGACCCACTGAACCATGATGTGCTGTTGGAATACATGCAGATAACATGTTCTCCAGGTGTGGTTGAGGTGAAGGAGTACATTCCCTCTGAAGAATACACGCGCGAGAGTACGATTTTGTCATTAGGATCCCTTACTTCCACATGCATACCAATACCAGGCGTCGAAGGCATAAAGCCTCCTGACCGCGGGTCATACAGCTCCACTTTGTAGTTTACTGGAAATTTAAGTTTTTAATAAGTTGAAATTAATTATAAGAAATAATTTTCATAACGCACCGGTTTTGACGAAAACAATTAAAAAACAAAAATAAAAAAATCTAATTAGACATCATTAATATATACATTTTTAAAATAAGCCTCATTTATAAAGAAATATACGAAATTATAAAAATAAAACAACTTTCAGTTATAGAGAAAATGTGTTACCTATTACAGTTGTGTCGTCGGGAATTTCTTCTATAAAACATTTTCTTTCGCCTTCTGCTATGTGAAAATATAAAGCAGAAGCCACATCTAATAATAGAATTATGACTACAGAGCAAGGTAATTTGATAAACATTGTCTTTAAGCTCTCAAAAAATGAACATCGGGGAATATCGGGAATATGACATGACACACGTCACCCAAAGCTACAACTTTATTTAACGTTCCATTTAATACTATCAAAATTAAATAAGAAAGTTAAAAAAAATACTTGCCATACAAGTATTAAATAAAATATATTAAAATGCTCATTTTCTATATGACGTTCTGTTTTTATTTCTTCAATTAAATTTATTGCAAGGTTTATTAATGTGTGTCTTTGTAGAGTATCATAAAGTTACAATATATCTGTATACGATGACGTAGATTTTTTGACAATACAAATAATTGTCAAAAAGAAGAATATTGTCCGTATGGTAAATAAGTCAGACATAATATAATCAAATAGATATAGATTTCTTTTCTTTATAGTAACTTGTTGAATACACATTCATTAACAATGGATCCATTTATGATTGCAGCTATATTAAGTGCCATAGTTATATTTGTGTTATCAATTGCATTTATGCGAGTTACTCAGATAAAATCACAAGGTGAGTACCAAATTTCTAAGTGTGTTATGGACAGTAACAGTTCAGTAAAAACTTATACTTGTATAGATAATATAGTTAACGATCTTTATTGCTAGTTCGTGTGAGACCTACTGCCGTGGCACAGCATGATGGTGGGCCTGGAAGAGTTCAAGCTGTACGAAATCAAAGAGCGCGCATGAGAGCGAGTGGTAATTCATTTTTAAAGTATTTCATAAAAACTATCTTGGTTCTATGTGTTCATACTTTCAAGATTTACATAATACTTAACATATAAACATATTTTTTTGAAGTACCAACATTACTATGTAATAAAGTTGCACAAAATAACATTTTCAATCTATCATTGTTGGTTCCAACCAACAAAGTGACAGATTTAAATTTAACAAAATTAATCATAATCTTATAAAATTTTGTCTTGAATCAAATCATTAAATTACTTAATTATGTATAAAATTAGGAATGTTATATTGTAAAAAGATTTTTCAGAAGGTTTTTCATTGATGAGTTAATTCAATTGTGCTTAATAACATGGTATTATTTTTAGATTAGCAGTTAAGTAAATAACTTTATAAAATATTTATTGATCTTCTTAGCTGCTCGCCATCAAGCATTAATTGAGGAAGAGCCAGAAATAATAGAAGAGACCGAAGCAGAAAATGTTCCTGACACACAAAAGTTAGAGTTTGTGGACAGAATGGGAGCAAAGGTATATTTCCTATTCATAAATGTGCCAAAGAGTGTTACAATTATTATGAAATACCATGTTGATCAATACTTATTTACTATAATGTACCCACACATAAAATTTAAACACAATTATATTCATTTACCTGCAGATACATTGAACATTTTACACTACAATAAGTACATTTTTTTATCAATCTCCAGAATGTTAAATACAATCATTTTTACTATTCATGTTTTATCCTTGATTTACTTTGATTTTATGTTTACCTATTTATATCAAAATAATTGAAATTATCAATTGAATTTCACATCAAGTAAAATATAGAGTTAGTAGTTAGAACTATTTAAACTTTTAGAATATCACTAGCAGTCTTCGCGGACTTCATACTGCATACCAGACTTTAATATGTTACCTTTTTAACTAATCTTAATTTTTTATCGGTGAACTATTCCTAATGGCCTAGGATTTTGTCATGGTATTCGAGTCATAAAATTTAATAATTATGTTTTTTCAATAGCGCTATCTAGTAGTAACTTAATGGAGTGCACTTGATCCTTTGGGAATCTTTTTGGAATAAAAAGTAACTCAAAGTGAATCCATAAACAGGTTTATTTTAATATTTTGCTACATTTGAGATGATTCAGTATGAGGAAAATATATTTACCCACTCTCCCACAGGAATTAATTAATTTTTGGAGGATAAAAAGTACCCTGAATGTTATTCCATAAAATAAGGGACCTACTTGCCAACCTTAGTGATAATCCATTCAGCAGTTTTTGCATAATTGACAATCACAGACACAGACAGACAAAAAATCCAGAAAACATGTTTTCACTTCAATATTTTCAAGAAAATGTATTTTATCTAAATTTTCCAAAAATATTAAACATACAGATTCTGTCTATTTACAGTTTTATTGCGTGTTAATGTATAGTTTACATCCATTCTTCCTATCTTCACAAATATAAATGAAATTTTTTATTCTCTCTGTCAATGTATTTGAAATTTGGTATGTATACTGAGGGGGGACTAATCTTTATAATACTAACTGTGGCCGCAGCTTCGCCCGCGGGCTTACTCACATTTTGAACTTTCCTTTGGCTTATATGAACAGCCTATAAACTGCCCACGAGTATCGACTACAATCTTACCATGTTTGGTTCGAATCCCTTTAGTATTTGTTTACCCATGTGTACACAGTATACAGACAAAAAATTTATAGTATCGATCACCAATCATTGTGCAATTTTAATTTTGAATATTTATTCAATGTACCGAATTGATTTCCTTACAGTTTTATTATAAGTAAAGATAAAAATATTACCACATCGGAAGAAGCAAGAGGGTGTAGCAGTCACCTTTTGCTATATATTTTATTACAATGCCTTACACTATTATTTAATATTTTCATCATTAACAGAAACGCGCAAAAGTAGAAGCTAAATTGGAAAAGAAGAAAGCAAGAGAAGCCGAAGAGTATATGAGGGAAATTAAAAAGAAGAAAGTTGAGGAACTTGAAGAAGAGAGGAGAAAACTAGAGGACAAAAAAGAGGTAGATCATTTTAAAAAAAATAACTACCAACACCAAATTGAATAAAAAGGTTTAACCATTAAATGCATGATTTTTCTCCAAGTAATACACCAAACTATATTACCCACCACATTCACTTATGAAAAAAATTATTGCTAAAAATAATGCTAAAATTGTCTTGGTTGTCTATCATAGTGCTAATGCTAGTGAGTATTGTGTATACACACAAATATACAGGTTTTTGAAAGAAGAGAATTAAACCTGTTTTGTAAACAAAAACGAATATTATGAATGTGTTAAATAACCATGTTAATTGAGAGAAAAGTTTTTGTTAATTTAAAAAGATAAATATTGATACATTAGTGCTACTAAGTTGACATAAAAAATTGCTAATAATTTTTATTGGATGTTAAGTCCTTTTAAACAGATATCAAATACTCTCTCATCATTATCAATGATATTTTTTAACCTCAAGTTTCTGTTTATATGTTCATAAACTTATCATAAATTTGTATTATGTTAAAAGAAATTACAAATTCTACTGTCTCATTTTCATTGTCACTATATTATTACAAAAATATGTGATCCTTTGCTATGGCAGGGTATTTTACAATAATTTACCACTAATCTAACTAAGGTTGTTTTTTGTTTTTTTTTCATTTATAAGCACCAAATTCTAGTTATGTACACTTCCCCAACATAAAGGGAGTAAAACAGTATATTTGTTGAATTGGTGTACCTATATCCGGTTGTCAGTTAAAAGCCATAATGCATGAGACAAGTTGGTAACAGTTTATACAGCATGTCACACATTTGCAGTTCTGAAATAAGATTTAAAACAGAAGTTCCCAATATTTTTATCTCATAGACCACTTTCAAAGTTTTACTGCTTTCCATATACCCCTGCTGCTACATTATATTTTATATTCCCTAAACTTCTGAAAAATGTGACTGTCGAGTCCCAAGCCTAAGTAAGGATTGGTAACAATAAGAAGAATAGCACATTTTCGTGTATCCTATTGATTAGAAATAAAGCTTGATAATGTTCCAATCAATAATAAACTGCAAATCAAATGAATAATTAAAAAAAAGTTAACATTTTAATGAAATGGATTCTTGATAATTTGACAGCAAATCATCAAATTTTGGCTATAATCTTGAGAAGCCTCATTTTTTCTCACATCTCCGTGGACCCCCTCCTGGGCTCCCGTGGACCCCTGGGGGCCCACGGAAGACCACTTTCGGTAGCACCGGTTTAAATCATGCAGGAAGAGGAGCGTCAAGCCGAGGAGGCTGAACGCAAGGCGGAAGAGGAGCGTAAGAAACGCGAACAGGAGGAATACGAGGCGATGAAGGCTGCGTTCACCGTAGACGGCGAAGGTTTCGACGAGGACGACGAACAAGACAAGGAGAATCTATTGAAGGACTTCATTGATTATGTTAAGGTAAATAGAAATTCTCGACTTTAAATGGCAACAGTCTGAAATAATCGTTGTCTATATAATGCCGAGCCAATCAGTGGTGGTACCCCCATACAAATTAGAAATTCTTGCATACCGCATTACAACAATATAGTGCATTAAAATCAATTAGTTATAATTGCTTCAAAGTCTCAACATGACCATAAATATGACAAAATTTGATTTATGTAAACGCATATGAGTGCCCGGGCCTGGCCTGTACCCATACCCTTGGTCCAAATATCCTGACTAATGTTACGTTGATAGGAAGTAGCGACATGGTACCAAATTATGACAAATTAATTTAGCACCTTTTAATGTAAGATTGGCCAACATTTGATCTCTATTTTAAGTAATGTTATGTACAAGCTGTATAAGGTAAAAGTCCCTCATCTAGAATAACCTAGCTCTTTTATGTATGATAATCGGAACACATAAATACTGTTTTGGTGGCAGATTGACATTGAGGGTTCGAAAAAACCCAACTTGCCTCTATTACTCATGTGGCCCATGAATCGACCTTTGTGTTACAAGACAAGCTATGAATCATTCAGCCACGAAGGCAATTAATGTGTTAAAATTTTGTCTATATTTTCAATTATCATACATTTTTCATTAGAATGTTTAAGTTATTAATCTTAAACAAATATATACAAATATTATTAAAATTATTTTCAAGTATTATATTTAATCCTGTGTAGACAGTTAAATATGCGAGTATACAAAGTTAATTATGGTCAAGATTTAGATTTTCCTACATTACAGGCGCAGAAGGTTGTGTTACTAGAAGACTTGGCGGCTCGTTTCAAATTGAAGACACAAGCGGCTATAGATAGGCTAACAGATCTACAAGCTACAGGCGAACTGACAGGTGTTATTGATGACAGGGGCAAGTTCATATATATATCACAAAAGGAATTGGAAGATGTTGCAAAATTCATCAAACAGAGGGGAAGAGTATCCATTACAGATTTGGCAGAATCAAGCAACGATTTGATCAATCTAAACCCTGTTCCCGTGTCGTAATTGGTTATGCTCACTTTTTATATGTTACTAAATATTAATAACAATGAAATTGTTACAGAAAATTATTCGATATCGTTTTATTTACAAATATTAGTTTAACTGCAGTAATAGCCGCTGCAAACACTCAAGTTATAGGTGAGAAACCTTTCTTTAGTCTCAAGATAAACATTGCAATTTGATGCTTTGAGAGAAATTAAGCAAATAGTGGTATGGACAAAGCAGTTAATATAATGTCTTTTAGTAAAAAAAAACCAAATTACAGATTTTCAGGAATTGCCAACCCTTTAACAGCTTCCATTATGTAAAAACAATTACCAGTAAAATCTATCGCAATAAATTACTATGCGTAATCGTAAAGTTACTCAAACCCGCTTGGCAATCTGACATCCTCAATGTCAATCTGATCTGATGACAACAGCATTACTATCTCCCGGCAGTCATACATGTTAGAGCAGTTCCCCAAACTTTTTTGTGTCGTAGACCCCTTGCCATGATTTTCCGTGTTGGGTAGACCCCCTATTTACCTGATGTTGATTTCCTGTAAATTTCTAACTGTAGTGAAGTTTAGTGCTAAAAACTTAAAGTAAAAACACATGTTAATTTATACATTTATTAATTGAATTTAAATAAGACAAAAAATCCAGCATTAAAAATATTTTTTGATTTTTTCGAAAACATTCCATAATTGGAACATCTTGCAACAATTAGCTCGAATATGGAGATTGCACTGTAATTATAATACCGATTGCTAAAACTGTCAAAAAGAAATTATTGAGGAGTACTCGTGTAATTTTGCATGATTGAATATTAAACTACTAATAATTAGAGTCATGATTGTCGTAATTTATCTATCTTTGCTAACTACGAGTACAAAACTGAAATTTAATAAAAAATAATGTACTTACTTTTCTCCAGCACTCTCAAACAAAATTACACTGACTCACTATAATTTGTATGATATACTATCTGTTTATATTATGTTAAATATTTTCTTAGCACTTTCCTTTTCAAGATTCAGGTAACGAATAAACGTATTTCTCCCACATTCGTATTTATAGAGTGACAAATTGAACAAGTCAGTGCAAGGTATCGAAGCTCTGAGACTGCGACTCTCAGGTTTTTACAAGTTCAAAATATATTGCGACCACAAGGCGAATACCAACATCCTACAACTTACACAGTTTTATAAACATATATAATAATTTATTTACTTCATAGGTACTTTTATAAATAATGTATGTTTTGATATTATAAGATAGTATGATGTAAGTAAATAGATACTATCAGTGTATGTGTCGAGATCCACTATCGTGGACCCCCATTTTCGCTTCATGGACCTCCAAATTTTTTTTCGCTGATTCAGACCCCTTGCTGGTTGTCATAGCCCCTAGTGGTCGATATGGACCACTTTGGGAATCAGTGGTAGAGCCAAAAGTATTTTGGTCGAACACGCTTCACCACCTACGGCCTCATTGTCACTTAACATTAGGCGAAATTGAGGTCCAGTGTTAACCCACAATTAATGGAAAAAAAAATTATATTTTGATATATGTTTAAATCAAAACCAAATTAATCTCAATACATATCTTGAGTATATAAATGTAGAAGTACTCATTAGCAAGATGTTATTTTGAGAAATTATTATATTCCCTTTAACTCAAGTGTTGGTCCTATCAATCTTGCTTATATTGTTTACTAAAAGTTTTACTACTATTAGCCCACCTTGTTAAAGAATGGAACCTTTTACCATTATTGACTCCTTAAATTAAGTTTTAGTCTTTTTATTATAATAAACATTTATTACAAAATATATATGAAGATAAAAAATTAATTTCTTATAAATTACTATGTTATAAACTACTATGCAATACTTTCTTTTTATCATAATTAATATCTTGAGTTAGCCAAAGATAAAAAATATACAAAATTCCACTTTTAATGTGTATTTGACTGTTTCAGTTTGCTCTATAAAATGAAATATTTATTGTCATGTTACCTCAAAGGTCATTGATATTTTAATCATAACCTTTAAATTAAAGAGCTAGAAGTTCATTAAAACCAATATAAGAATTCATACAAATGGTTTTATTAAACCAATAAACAAAATTAATTATTCATCCAATTCATATCCAAACATATCTCTTCCCTTTTCAATCAACACTAAACTTGACTCCCTAATCCTGTCCAACACCTCCATTAGTTTAGATTTGGTAAACACCTTGTAGAGACATCTGTTTTCTGCTGCAATCAAATCACTTAATCTGACTGCTTCTTTATGGTTTTCAATATCATTATCACTTTGCAGAATCTTTAACAACAGTATAACAATTTCTGGGATACAAAGTCGTCTCAAAGTTTCCAATTGTTTCTTCCTTTCTTGCTTTTCATCTTCTGTGAAATTATTGGATGACATACTATCATTATCATCTTGCAGCCAACCACCAGGAAATAAAATAACATCATATAATAATTTTTTTGTATGAGATGATTGGTGGTGCACAGCATTCTTCCACCGTATCTTCTGTTGTTCAACAACTGCTGTTCTTTGCTCATGATGAACTTTATCAGAAAAAGATGCATCTCCTGACAAGGGCTCTACATCCTTTGGTTGTCCACTAATAAAATGTCTGTACCATGTAGCAAAACCCTCAATGGCTTCTAAGTAAGCTTTTAAACACAAGTGTTCCCGCAGCTCAGAGGAATCAGATGAAATCTTCTTAAGAAAATTGGGAAACAATTCGATTACATTGGCAACACAAGCCAATGCTGCATCAGTGTTGCCAATGAAAATGAATGTTCTTACCATAGCATTACTTAACCAAAGTGCCTCCAAAACTTGGTTGTCTATAAGTGCGAGCCATTCCAATGAAGATATTACTTTTTGTATCAATGTTTTGTCTTTTTCAACAAGAGTAACTTGAGTAAAGGACATCTCAATATTGCCATAACCCAGTTGTATATCAGTTATAGATTTCTTAATTGCTACCCGAGCTGAAGCAGCCACATCAATGCCTGCACATATACCAGCTTTGACTACACCTTTTCTGAAATCACTTTTGTGTATTCTGTCCATCAAATCTCCATATAAAACTACTTGCCTTGGGCATGGTACAGTTGATGTGTAATAAGCTATAAGCTCAGGACATTCCACTGATCCATCCACAAGACTTTCCACCAACTGAGTTATATATTTCTCCAACACTTTATCACCAATATCATGGTGAGGATCTTTGCCCATCAATCTTAAAACCAGAACCAAATGGGCTAAAAACCTTATGAATCTTTCTTCTGCACCTTCAAGCCAAATCAAAGAATCCTGCATTATAGCATGAATATTGCCGATCATGAGAAGTCTCTGGCATGTTTGATAATTTGATTCTCTTTTACCATCCATTAAACTTTTTACAGCACTGAAAATTTGCTGCAGAGATATTTCTTCTACTTGTAGTTCTGTTTGCAATAATTCTAGGACATCTGATGATGTAGTGTTAGCTTCAACAGTTGCATGATGTTCACGTAGGAATTTATCAACTCTACCTTCTATCTGCACCCGTAGATGTGCCCATAGCAAGTCTTCCCAATTACCTTGGCAAGCAGGTATGGCACTTTGTAAATGACCACATAAAACTGCTATTGTGGCTCTGTAGTACAAATTTTCAGTTACATTGTTAGCAATACCTAAAGCACACCACTTCCAAAGGTCTCTTGATGGATTTCCTGATATTTCTAATGGAGAATCAGGACTATCTCTTGGTAAATAATGAAGTAATTTCCAACCCTGCAAAGCAGCACCCCTCCAGGCTTGGCCAGCACTTATACATAAAGACACTGCTTCTACAAACTTACCACACCTGACTTCTGTGAAAATTCTCTTACACAAGTCATTATCATCTTTCTGATCATCTGTGTGTATAGTTTTCTTCTGACGCCTTGGGGCGTCTGGATCCATACATGTAATCATAGCTTTAGTTTTCTCTTTATTGAATAAACTGGTTCCAATAAGTAACTCGTGAAGTGTGTTACCCCAATGCACATTATTTCCAATTACTGGTGCAGAGGTTTTAGTTGCTTCTTCCTGATAAGATGCAGTAGCTTCTAACCAATCTACCAATAGCTGCATTAGGCGTATTTCAGAATCAGTTTGGAAAAGAGCCCCGACTAATTCTTGCTGCGACAAAGTGACCTCAGTTATTAAGCAGTCAAAAGATTCTGGATGGTCGGCTACAGAATCGGCATACAAACAATATAGAAGTTTCCATGTGTTAGCTTCCTCCGCAAGCCAATAATTCTGAGCATTATATCTATTCCAAGGTTCAACTAACTCCAAAGAATCACAGCAAACTTGAGCTAACCTTTGCAATGTACCTAAGACTTCGCTCGGGCGGCTCGACTGTATAATTTCAAAGAAAGCCTCACTTAAACTGTCGCCTGCGTATCCTGTATTTACGATTACAGAAGATTCATCTAAAATATGTCTTAAACTTGTGTCGTTTAAGTTTTTAAAAATAGATGTTTCATTCAATATAGGCGAAAGGTTTAAAGTATCTTCTCTAGGTAATAAATGTCTAGAACGCCTGTTTTGTAATGGTGTAAATTGAGTTGAGTGCAATTGATAACTTTTCTCATAACTCATTTTACGAAATTAATTTGTTCCTTAAATAAATTAAAACTATCAATGTAACCTTAACATTGCCGCCGGAAAATGCAGATAATAATTCACTTAGACAGATAATAAACGTTAACCGAAAGTTGGTCACGGTATACCGAACATTTAAGATTACAAGAAATAAATCAATGTTATTTAATTTTTTTTATCTAGTATGTGCATAGAATAGTTTAGTGATGCTAATAAATTATAGCTCTTCATTAAAGCTTTATTTTAATTAAACTCATCATATTAGTATTTATAATTTCCAAAAATCGCCATAATTTATTTTGAATACTTTGCATGCGTTTAATGAATTCTTGTTAAGAAGAACAAGAGTTCTATTTTCGTATAAAACGCTGATCTAAGTTTAATTTATATATTAGTATTTTTTATTCTATCTCTGTTAATGAAAAAACATCACTTCTCATTAATACTTATCAACTACGTTAGCGAAAACTTGAAGAACGTTTGTTTTTCATTTAAGCTCAAGGTAAATATTTTGCATGTGATGAATATTTATAAAAAATCTTCGTAAAATAATAAAGAAAATTAAATATTGTTTTAATATACCAACTATTTGAAAAAATATTGAATATATGTACTGCCCATCGTATGCAACTGTACCGCATCCTTACTTTAATCTTTCTTTCCCTCCCTACGTAGTCGTTGCGTGCAAAGGTAATTTATAAAATAAATAATTTTCAATATTGTATTAATTAAAAAAATATCTAACGTAAAGTAATATATCATATAATTAATTATTCACCACTATTTATGTACTTATTAAATACATTTTTATAAGACTGCTTTATTAATATAATCTCTACAATCATACTTCTTGAAACTTGTGAAATTAGAATTAAGTATATACAGTTTCTTTTGGGGTATTGAAATTGTATGTTTTAGTTTTAATAAAAAGTATTGAAATTAGTCGTTATTTAGAATATGTCAGATATTATTTTCATAATAAGTAAAACTTTGTCTGTATTTATAGTTTTTTTTAAACTATAATTTATTTTTGTTACTTAGAGAAATAATTATAGTTATTTCTTTGTTGTTAGTGAAAAACCCTTTGTTTTTACTTATGTTTAAGAGTATTTTACGTCTTGTGCATAATTACATTTATATATCCTTTGGATCTTTTTTGAAGAAGATAAGTTACACAATATTCTACAAATACTAGTTTAATCAAGATTATTTGTTAACAAGGGAATCTACAAAATTTATTTAAATTGATATTAAATACTTGTGTAGTACAGAGGTAATTTTTGAGAAGTAATAAACATTACACTTTATTATTTAAAGGTTTGAAACATTACTTAAATCAAGATATTTATTTCTATATTTATGTGTTTAGAATAATCTTAAAAACATGTATTAATAATATTAAAAAGTATATATATATATATTTACACAATTATTGTCTACTAATATATAAAGTAATATATAGTATAAAGTATTATTACTTACATTTATATACATAGATCTAATATTAAGTAAATACAATAATGTGATATCTTACAGATGTGTGAAATAATTTGTATTTAAAATCTAATATAAACTTGAAAGACTTGTTCTGGAAAATTAGCCTTCAAATAGTTTGAGGAGTCGGACTAAATGTTTTTATTTTGTAATTTCATAGTCACAAATTATATATAAGCAATGGAAACAACAAAAATGTACCATAAAGTTTAACATGAATAATCTTTAATTATTGTCAGGTAATTTCTCATATCCTGTGCAGCAATCAGACGAGCACAAATAGTTTCATTTAACACAATTTTTTATTTAAGTCAAGTTGCAATTATTTAATTAATTAGTTAAATACGCCAATAAGAGTAAACATGAACATAGTATGTTTTTATTTTAGGTGAGACAGCAATGGAAATAATTATGCAAAACATGAATTTGGAGCTACAGTCTCATAGATTGCAACGGTGAGTAATTTAATTTAGTTACAGAGAATTGCTTTCACAAAGTACTGAAATGAAGAGCTTAAAACCAAATTTCTATTTAAATCTTACTTATACTTGTACTTTATACAGATATATATTTAGGAGTTTAATTATTATTTAGATCTTTTTTAAATTGTTATTTAAATACTTGTAGTATTGAAATGGTTACTTATTTAAATAAATGTATTTCGTCATATATTATTTTAAATAAATAAACATTAAATATAATTAAGACGAAATATTAAATTACATAACATTGTTAATCAAAAATATGATTATTTTTCTGTCAGACTGCATGTGTAGTATATTAACATTATCAATTGGTTGCATTATCATTGAACTTCATTCAAATATTGACCTTAAACAAAATAATTTTTTTATTACATATTTGTCTTAATTTCATTTTAATGAGAATTTAGAGTGCCGAATTTATTATCTGTGAAATACAAAATTATAGAATTTAGTGCATCAATGGTTAAAAATATTAATTAATTGTCAAAAATTTTTACTGTTTCCATTCTACAATGCCATATAATATTAAAATAGAAATCATAAATAAACATAAAATAAATATTATGGATGTTAATTCTGGAGATTGCAATTTCATACAATCATGAAACAATGACGTTTAGGTGTTGCGTAGAATGTGACGTGTGCGTGCATTTACGAAGTACAAGATTTTTTTTTATTTTAGGAATAATTGATATTAACGCGTTTATGTTACATAGCGTGATTTCAAATATCAATAAAAAAATATTTTATTCTTTTTTCATAAAAATATTATTACCATAAATGCACCGGAAGTAGTGTATATGGTAATATAAAATTAAAATTTAAATTTTAGCTAGTTTGTTTTATAATAAAAATATCTAATTTTTTTATTGTTATTTGAATTGTTAACAAATGATTTGCCTTTTATAGTATGTAACTAAATATTTCGTCATAATTTCATCCATAAAAGAACCATTACGGAGCAGTAGCGTGGCGGTAAAGAAAATGCTATTCATTTGAGTGATTTCTTTTTTAAAAATTGTATATTAACAAAAATTCACGTTTGTAGAAGTAACAGTTTAATTTAATATATTTTTTCATTAAATTTCCTTTAGGCGCCTACAAGGTAATTTATTCAAGTCACTTTATTATTACACATTTGACTTTACCGCGCAAGTACCAGTTCGTGACATGTTAGCCATCTCTTTTTCACAAGTTATTCGCAGCTTCTAGTGTTTTGTGCGGTCTACGTTTCTTGACCAGAATAAATTGCTTATTTGAATAGTGTTTGAGTATTATATCCGCCATTATTACCTGAAACTAGTGATTGACATAATTTAAGTGATTAATGTTTTAATTCTACCAATTCAGTGCAATTTATTCAACGCGACGCATCATTGGCTTCCCGTAAAAGTGCTTTAGAAGTATATCATTTCCTGTTTCATATCATATAGAAACAAGCAACTGCTACCGCTAGCGTACTCTTTTCGTTATCACGTGGGTCTAATTTTGAATAATGTGGATATTTGTGATGAATTCCGATTGTTTACCACCCTCTACTATCAAGTAATAAGTGCACGCTGTTAAAATATACAAAGACCGGCTTGTAATCTTTGTTCACCGTTGTGATTACAGAAGCGCGCCGAACGGGTCGCTGTATATTTGGTGTACAGAACCGGCGGGAGACTGATAATGCTCGGCACGGATTGTGTTTTAGTGCAGTACAGTGTTGTGAAATTGTGTTGAGTGTTGTTACATAAGGAGAGAATGGTTAATTTGGAGAGCCCGCCCTGACGCGCTTAGCGGCGTCCGCGACGGGCGGCGCCCGGGTCATGGCCCCGGCGCTCTCCGTCGCCTCCCGAGATCCCTACGACGCATTCGAGAACTTCGAGAAGCCACCCCCAAGACGGGCGCTTGCGTCCGTCGATAATATTTCATCACACATGGAGGAAGACATGGGCCTCCAAAACCAACCTAGCCTTGCCAAAGACTCGCAGGAAATGGAACAGATTCTGGTTGACCTAGGCAGCAGCGATCTTGCACAAGCTGACCTGCTCCAAGCAATAAAGACTTTAGAATCGGGCGGCGATGCGCTGTCTACGGGCGATCCTGATGTAATTTTTCCCTTATCTGGTTTTGATCTAACGGAATCGGTCGATTCCGAAGGTGACGCGGCAGCTGATGATAAAATTAAACTTCTTCAAACTAGGTTAGAGCGTCGTTGCGCCTTTCTACAAAGACGTTTACGTATTCTGCAAGCTAGAGCAATTGGAAAAAGGATATCGGAGGAGGCCGCCCACACCTTTGAAAGGTGCACTCGAGGTGCCCGGAAAGATGGTGGTGGTAGACCCATGGGTTTAAAAGCTTTATTGAAGAAAATAGAGACGACTGCTGCATTACAAGCTAGTGCTGCATCAAGAACAGTAGTTGGGCCGAAGTATTATCATGCTAGTACATCAAGAGGTGATGCTTCTCGATCTGCATCAATAGGTATATCTTCAGGGACTCTAGCAGGCTTAGAGGATACAGCCGGTGCTTTGCGTTCACATCTCTCAGTAGTCAAATTCCAACTGGACTCTGATGCAACGGCATCATCTTCTGGTGCAGAGAGCAATGATGAGGCTGTTATTTATAACAATTCTCATCAACAACAAATGGCCATGTAAGTGATAATTTCTTTTTTTATTAAATACACATATATTGTTACTTTGTTTCATGATTTAGTCACTTTTGAACTCTGATCAGTTCATAGGATTCAAATGTCTCATATGTGAATCCCACCTGATAAACATGCTATAATAAATGTTGCATTATTAGTGAATTCTCGGTGATTACTATAATTTATTCTGATAATAGTTGACATTTAAAATAATTACCTTATAACATTATATGATAAACTTATCTAATTGGGATAAATTTTCTGTAAATAACAAACAAAATCACCATTTTCTACTTTGAAGTAGTGATTTCAATTTTTGTATTAGAATTTGGGTCCTAGGTTCAAAGGATTTTATATTGATTGTATATGTAACTGTATAATATATGAGTTAAGAAATCTGTAAGGTTTAACTCTGCATTTGATTTTTTGAAATCTATTCTAAATTATTTATGGTTGTGTTGTTTAACCTATTGCACTCAAGAGCTTTGCAGCGGAGCCTTTGAGTTTGACAACAAATTTTAAAGAAATCTGTTATGCAAAAAGTTAATAAAAAATGATACTTTAATATTATAAATAAAAGAAAAGATTTAATAAAATTAACCCTTTACATACATAACGTTACTTATATGAACTCCAAATATTATAGGCAGTATAAAGTCTAGTGCAAGGGGTTAAAATGTTAAAGAGTATTTTTGTTGCTTTTTTGTAGTATTGCATAATTATTTCTATTACTTGTACTTTACCAAAGCACACTAATTTGTAGTATCATTCAATTTGTAATAACTGTTTATAACAGTTATTTTATTGAGTATTATTTAGTTTGGTATTATTATAACATTGTATGGTTCACTATAAGAATACAAATTGTTTATTTCAATTTATTATAGTTTGAATTTGTTATAATTTCATTCTGTAATTATCATTTATATTGTTTTTGCATAATCTTTATTTTAGATAATATTTATTTGAGATTAACCATAGGAACAAATACTATATTTTTTAATAAGTTATCCCAAATTGGCAAAAGTTAAGATATTAAAAAGTGTATCATGAAATTGTTAAATATTACTATATTAAAGATTATAGTATAATAATAAGAAATAAGTGCACCTATTTTTTAAAATTTGATAATTGAAATTATTTTAATTGTTGATATATTCCAGTGAGAAACGGGCATTGTGGTCATGGCAAAAGGCGCGTGCGTCAATTGCCTCTCGTTGGTGCTGGCTGCAGGCGCAAGTGCAGGAGCTGGAGTATAAGATTCGGCAGCACAATGAACTACATAAGCAGGTATGTATCAAACAATACAGGCTCTACAATACAAATATTAACCATTATAGTAAAGAAATTCTTTATTTAACTTTGTTATTAGAAACTATTTTATGAAACAGCCTTCAGTTATACTGTTGTTACTGTAAACGATACATCTTTAGCTTTTTTTTTTTTTTTCAAATTAGGACTTAGCTACACTTTCTTATTAATCCATATGATAATTAGCATATAACTAAGTTTTCCCATAGACTAAATTAAATTTGTATGAAGTGTTAATATATATATTGTTAGAAATTAATCTTCATACATGACAGAATATTTTAAGTAGCGAAATTATTGTTATATCTCCCAATCACAGTCAAGAAAGAGATAAACCTAACATAAAATTATATCTTCTTTTACTTGAGATTTGATGATTACTGTCATGTTTAATTAGTGAACTTATTTGAATTTTCTGCAAGGGTAGACTACAATACTAACCAGTTTCTATTGTTATAACTTATAACATTTGTATTCTCATTCTGAATTACCTTTGCGTAGAAATTTAATACATTAAATTTTATACATTTCTTAATACAGTTTACTATAAATTTATTATAATTAATAAATAATTAGATTTAACATTTGAAAAATTATTACTGTGATAAGACATGCTGTGACATGTTCTGTTTTTGTATTCATTTCATGTTTAAACATTTTCATCTCTGAGGGAAGGTCATGTTATTGAATCATAGCATAAATGATTTACTTTCATGTACTTTTATGAAGTCCGATTGATTTTTATGTAAAAGTATTATTGAACTGAAAATTTATTAAAATAAGGCATAATCTTTGATTAATTTGTTTTTTTATTTATTCTCTTTGTACTCCTACATTATAACTGAATAGGATTTATGATCTTTTTCAGGTTCGCGAAGCTAAAGGACCGGTATTGTTGGAAGGCGAACCTGTTGGCTATGAGGGCTCATTACCTGGTAATGATGATGATATACCAGCCAGCTGCGCACGGGTGCGCCCTCTGAGGAGGGACACGTTCAAGAAGAGAAAACTACTGCAAATGCACAACCTACATATAGCTACACCAAAGGCTGCTAAACCCTCTGATATAAAGTAAGTAAAAATTTAAAGTAAAAGTAAAGTAGTAAAAAACAAATAGCAGTATGTTTTCTTACTGAAGCCTGCTTTTTTTTTCATCCATTTTATCACCCAGTTTTCTAATTTAAAGTTATGAATGCGGTATAAAGTATTATTAGTGGATTTAATGTCGTCATTCGAGTCCTTTAATGATCCTAGTGCCAAGATTTATGTTAAGGACATGTCACCTCATGCCTCTCATAACCCCATATGTACCGTAAACACTGAAAACATTAGGGATTAACCTTTAGCACACTGCAAGTTTTTGTATCACTGCCCACTATGGAAAAGAAAAAAATTGTATATTCATTACACTTAAGAGATTGAGCTTGTCTTACCTAATGATAATGTTAGTTAATGCTAACAATATTGTGTTATCTTAAGAGTAATCATGATAAAAACAAGGATCTACAACAAATTACGGATAGCTTTGTAGGGGAGCCCACATAGTGTTAAGAGTTAATAATATAAATAAACGTAAAAATAAATAAATTTTATATTATTACATTTAATGATAGTAGATAAGAAATCGTTTGTAGTAAATTATCACTGTATTTATTTAAACTGTACTCTTAACAGGTGTAGTTGCCGTCAGCCTGTTGAGAGCTGTGCTGTGTGCACGGGTCGCGCCGAGCCGACGCAGCCGCAGGCGTGGTCGACGCTCCCCGCCGCGCAGAGACTAGCCCTCGTCGACCCAGGATACCATCCTGTGCTCAGTGATGTCAAAGGTATTATCTGTTTACCGTGGAACTTACATTAAACCCTTAACTCACAGATTTCTTAAAAAAAGAAAACCGGCCATTGAAAATCATATTTTTATTTAAAAACAGTTTAGTATATTGTCATAGTAAAATTATTAAATAAATAGAAATTGAAAAATTATTGCAGCATGAAATACAACGCCACTTGAATTATCTCGAGTGGTGCACAGTTTGGTCTGTTTAGCGCGATTTAATTAAATCAAGCGCACAACTTAAGTGGTTATGGTTCGTACAATTTATAGATCTAAGTGTAAGTTTACAGACTTCCATGACTAATAAAACAAAAAATTACTTTCCTAATTTAAGTTTTTTTTTTAATCACAAATACTGCTACTAACTACTAAAAAATTAATATAGAAAATATACTTGGTACATATGCAGATTGCACATAATTATTTTGGCCTTTGTATAAAAATTTATGACTGTCTGCGCGCAGCAGTTTACTGCTTCCCTAGTAACACGGAGGTCCCGGGTTTTTCTGCCCCTATTCAATTTGTTATGACTATCTAATGCTACAACAGCATTGATGCGTTCAAATAGTCATAGGTGACAGCACGAGCACACTTCAACGTGTCTAGTCTCATTGTCATTTTAAATTGAGGTAGTTTTAGGCCATAATTGTTAAAAAAAA
>DWQX01001073.1:0-31814 GCA_018245475.1 Pharmacophagus antenor
AATCATAAAATTGATACAGAATACTAAATTTTAATAAGCAAAGAAAACTATAAAATTCTAACAAATGCATTCGCTTTAGAATTTGTGAAAAAAAAAAGAAATGATACTCGAATTTATTACACAACCAACCAGTATGTGCTCTAGATCAAAAAAGTTTACATAGGTATTACGTACTTGGTAAGAAATGACATAATAATTGATTAATAATTTGAAATAGTATGTGTTGCGTAGACTTTTTTGTTGTGTTTATTTAGAGTTAAACATTTAGGTACATAATTTTAAAAATTTTCGTGCATAATTAGGCAAAAGTTATTAAATATCTTTAATTATTGACAAATAATAATAGTGCATCTAATTTCGCAAAAATTTTGTAATTTTAAAAGTATGATTTACGGCATAATAAGCATAACACTTTATAATACTTTTTTTCCACATATCAATTGTTTTACTAAAATATATTCCTAATAAATATTTATGCTTTTATTATCCTTAGGAATGTGAAAAAATAATATGTACAAATAACTACTCACTGGTACTTACATGTAAATTTTACATTTCTGTCCTAAAAGATTAAAATTTATTTTTTTTTCTGGTTGATATTGGTTCCTTCCTCTCAGGAGTTGCGAACTAAAAACTGGAAAGTTATGGAGGCATTACAATTAGCCGAAAAGGCCCTCCAGGCGAAATCTACGAGTGCGATGCCGGCCCAAGGTTCGCTATCTGTAAGTGTTCAAAAATACAACCGCCAAATATTTTTCGAATAGCGTATATATAGCTTTTGCTAAATATAACAATTGTCGTGCTAAACGTAACAAATATATGGATACGTTATTTGTGTTAGATGTCGATTTCCCATTATTTGTTGTGGAGTGGAGATGACAATCAATGTATATATTTGTAAATATTTGTATGCTTTAATTTCTTTGGCCGGCCTCGCTAGTTTGCGGTTTAGTTTTCGTATTTTGTACTCGTATAGAATTACATTGTAAGTATATGTGTAACATATATGTCTTTATGAAATAGTAAAATGTGCAGAAGTATTGTGAATATATATATATATATTTTTTAATATTAAATCCTACAGACTATATAATGGAATCGTATTGCTTAATTAGTATAGAAGCCAAACTTACGGTAATGCCATCTGCGTTTTCCATATGCGAATACAGATAATATCCGATTTTTGTATAAATTGAATGAATGTTAAATATGTTTAGCCGCTATGTAATAAAATGTGGATTAAAATATATATATATATATATATTTAATCCGTAAAAAAACAAACCAATATAAAAACCGAAAGTTTTCAACGGTGACCTGACCTGATTTCAAAAATAACGTTGTAATTATTATTGGGACCAATAATTTTTATATGCATTAGAACTTATTATCATATTTAACTTTACAACTACTAAAACTAAAAACAAGTATTTTTAAATATGATTATTATTAAAACGTATTATTTGCACAAGGGCAATATAAATCCATGAATCAAGAAATCAATTCAAAACTATGTAATGCTTTGTATGCCTTTATTTTTCTTAAATGTTTTCATTACAATAGAAAAAAAAACTATAAAAACACCTCTAATCTGAATAATATTGTAGTTTTATTCTTCTTTATCGTTGTCCTTTTCTTTTCACGATATTTAATGTTATTAATATATAAAAGATATCTGTTCTTAAAAAGGCAATTTTTATGCATGCGTAGTTACTATATGTTATAAATTGATTTTGTGTATAACGGTGTACAATTAATTCAATTAAGTTTTTGTTTGCTTAACTTTTAAAGGAGGCAATATTGAAGGCCCAAGAGTCGCAATACAATGAAGTGGTCAGCGTACTGCGTTCAGCTTGCCCCAATGTCGCGCCGAGCTCTGGAAACGGACGGGACTGGCTACAGGCTTTCGCCAACAACCTGAAAAACGAATTTCGTGATATTGAACTCCAGAAGAAGGATCTAGAGAAGAGGCAGCAAGAATTTGAAAACAAATCGATCAGAGAACCACAAGCCAACAATTCAAGACTCACGGACAGTATCGCGCTGACTGTAGTCGATAAATATAAGCGAGCTTTTGAAGATACTACGGTGGGTTAAAGTTATTTCTAAATCCGATGTATATAAAAAAGACTAATCGTTTAGTCAGTTTAGTCGTCGTGGACGCACTCGCCATCTTGTAAAGCGCAACACCGGATCGCACACTGTACTCTCGCTACACACGTATTCGGGGGCGGCTCTCTGCGCCCATATTTTGCGACACAAGTGAACAATAATCAGAGAAAGGGCCCCCACCCAAGTCCATCAATCACGTAGCTTGCCTCACCATGAGCCATCACTCTTCTCCCTGCAATACTCTCTCTGAGCCTCTTTAGCCGGCCTAACTGGCCTCTTTTATTTAAATCTAGTTCACGTGTAACCGGATTCGTAAGCCCTGTAACCGATGAAACTGCAAAAGACGTCAAAAAAACTAAGATATAAATGTAATAATTGGATATGTTTTAAAACCAGGAGGACACATTAAGTCGCCTACAACAAAAAGTCACCTTAGTGGAGGAGAGATGGAGTAAACAGCTAGCGGACAAGCAGCGCGAGCTCGATGAGCTGCGACAACGAACCGTCTCTCAGGTGACGTTCACATGTGTTTAATAGCTTGTTATAATGAGGAAAGTAACTTGTCTATACAAATAGGATTAGAGTATCTACTTCTTCCGGCCAATCTCCGTAAAGACTATTCGATTTTGACAGATCCTTCACGGGCAGGTAACTATGAGTATATTCGAATTAAAATAGGCATTTTTGGGAATATTTAGTATAACCACAAAAAATTAAAACAAGGCTATTAACATCAGTTATACTGACAAGTATTTGAATTTGTGAGTAATACTTTTTTCCCTAAGCGCACAATATATAAAAATAAATCTACACCGGCAATAAAGAGCTTGCAAGGATGAATTTGTTTACAAAAAAAAACTTGCACTTCTTCACTGCGCTTGCAGTAACCCATGTATCTAAATCTTGCCCATTTTGGAGAAACATTCAGATACTACTAGACCTGTTGCCCAACGTAACAATACTAATTACGAAATTTACATTTTCGTTATAAGAATACTTATATTTCCCTCACAACAAATTACAAAAGATCTAACAATACTAAAATGGTGGAAACTTTGTTAAGAAACAGACAATGTTTGTGCACTTAATACGAGAGCAAATTTTATAAGCACAGTATTTTTTAATGTATTATGCCCTTTTCGATCTAGCTGATTCATGAGTCCAAGTTTGTAAATAATTATGATTAGCTGACGGACATTTTTGTAACTTTGTACATCCGTACATTGACTAAAAAGAAAAATGTGTGTAATTTTATAATCAGATAGGTATAAACGAATAAAAAGTTTAGGTTATTGCATATAAACACTCTAAAAGAAGGTTTTTTACTTAGGAACCTCTGGCGTTTGCTTACTCCTGCATAGAGAAATCATTGCCTACCATCGTAGAAGAGGTACAAAACGCCGCTATCCCTTCATGTCCATTTTTGTGTTTCATTATACTGTCACATTGAATGTATCAAATGTTTGTTGACATTTACATACATCATTTTGACTATATTATTGTATGTTTTTTTTTGGTTAGGTATAATGCGTCCGAGAAATTAATTTCCTCTATTGTTTACATCAGTAACATAATTCTAGACGGTATATATTATGTTTTTCACTAATATTAAACAAAGTTTCCTAAATACATATACATACATTTTTTATACTATAATATATAGTGGGCGCCTGTTTAATGTCATATGTAACTTTATTTGTGATGGTATACTCTTTGGCGCTGATTTATCCTAGTTTGATTCAAATTGTTTCACAGATGCAAAAAAAAATAGAATTTTTGGAAGATGAATTAACGAAGGCGCAAAAATCGAATCACAGTCACAGTTTTGCTGATTCGGAAAGACTTGCAGAGGTAATGAAATTGTTAATTAACTTTTTAACATATTGTATCAATGTGACGGTAATATTTATAAATATTTTTTTATCGATGGTGAGCTAACAATTGGCCTCGATTTCCACCTGATGTTAAGTGACAATGAGGCCATTAGATGGAGAAGCGTGTTCGCCAAGAAAACGTCTGGCTCTCACATGTATGACAACCAGAACACAGCAATGCTGTTATGGCGGCAGTTCCCATTAAGGATGGTAGTTATCCAGTCGGGTTTAAAAACCCTGCCACCATTAAGACTGAACTACTCCTGTTGGTCGGGAATCGAACTCGAGACCTCCTCTGCCTTACAAGCCAAGCGAATAAACCATTGGAAGCAGTCAAATCTGTACCACCTAAGATCAAAATTAAAATTCAATCAAACATTACTATGTAAATGATGATCAATAATATTACAATTATAATTTCAGACTAGCTAATGCTCATCAAACAGATGAAATGCTTATTTTGCATTGTAATTACATGGGTAAAATTCCAGATCAAAAAATCACTATTCATAAAATATAGTCTAGTTGCGCAGTTGTTTGGTTCGGTTATCTTACAACACTCCTCTTTTGTTGTTTAAAATGTACATATTTACTTTTAATATATTGAAAGTGAAAGTCACACAGTATGAGAGCAGTAAGTTATAAAAACCAAGAAACATGTCGAAAGATAACATTTTAATTTATTTTTTTTGTTATACTGCTTTTGGTCAGTAATTTTTATTGATCGAAGGTTTTCAAAATCAGATTATTTCGTTCTCATATATTATACCAAATCCAAAGTTTTGTTTCAGGAAAATATAATGGAATCTTTAGCGGAAAAACATGATTTACGTAATGGACCGGCAAAGGTGAATATACCTAGGTTTATGGTATATTAGTAAAATACCTTGTTTATAATTTACACAAACTTTCCATGTTGAAGATATATTTCACAGGTTATAAATGAAAATACTTTATTATTATTTATCATTTAATTAGTGTCTCGCCGGTAGTAACAGAAAATCAGTGCTTCACATCCAGTAGGTAGAAAGTGCACCGAGCTACGACCATTTATACATTTGCACACACCGGTACACTATTTCTGCACAGACTAGTAACTAAAACAAATTTGTTTTAATATTTTTCTTATTATTCGTGTGTGTGTTCTGTTTTTTGACAATAAATGTTTTATCTATTTACATACATTTATATTCCAGGTGACAGTTGAAGACAAATAACAATTATGAAATACGGAACGTACAAACGGCCGCCAGTGTGAACGTGAACCGCATGCACCGCTATACTACGAGCGCAGATAACATTTGTGTAGGAAAAAAACGTCACTGCCGGTGAAATATAAGCTTTATAAGTGATTTACTATAAACATTATTAATATTTAGACGGACTTTTACAACCAAACACAAGACTAAATTACACAGCATAAGTTCTTGTTCACATACGTTTCAGCCATTCCGTCGAGATCAATAGAAGCCATTTATATAACAATAGTTGATGAGTGGAAATATTGTTGCAATCTAATCTTGATCTTATGTAATATAATGAATTGCTTAGTCATATATGGTCCATATTGATTATTAGTTTATTCAGTTAACAAACTGGTTACCGCTAAGTAACTGATTCAAAAGGCTTTACTCTCTGCAAATTGCTATCAAAATAATGTTGAACTTTTTTATGTCGAAGTTATGTTTGAAATGCTGACAGAATACTTTAATAAAAGAATTATAATTGTGAAGACCAATGCGATTACACAAGTTCTGCAAAGGAGCTACTAAACGCCATGAACTATGTCCTTAAAAATTTAATTAATTGTTATATTTTCCTAAAGCCATTACATTTTTACAAAAATGTTTTAAAAATCTTTTTCCTCTCTTCTAACTTTCAATGTACATTTTCATCTTTAATTTTTCGTATATTACAAGAACTTCATTACTCCGAAGCATATTTACAAAATTATTTTATCTTTAAATAATGATCGTTATGCAATCAAACTATTTTTACAGCTGTGTAGGGAAAAGGGAACTTTTTGACTTTAAGTTCGAAAATTTTTCCAAAATCAACCACCTGTGTGGTGGTATCCTTAATGGTTTATACGGAAAAGCTTATAAGTATATAGAATATTTATCATTTAGGAATTTTATGTTATATTATGCTGAAAAAAAATCTATTTGATGGCAGTTACTTTATTTAGGTTAAATTTTCAAGTTCTCCGTGTTTATTTATAGAGTAAATTTTTTAATTGTTTATATTAAAGAGTTTGTAGCTTCTTTATATGTAATAATATTATACCGCTTTTATATTTTATATGCCGCTCTGAATTAAAAATTTAGTGCTATTAATATTTTTACAGACTTACTTATTGCTGTAGATCATTTTTGATTTGCTAATCCTTTGCATAATCATTTCTGTCAGTGCCTTAGGGTAATATTTGGATTTGATAAGTTGACTGTTTAACCTGTTAACTGGGGAATTAGCTATTGCTCAACTCGTTTCAGAATGGGGACTTTTTCTTCGCAGCGATAAGTATCACACCTCAAATAATAAAGGAATATCGTTTTTAACTTATGGTTTTTATTTATTTCGATAAAATATTTTATAATTTAAATGTATTCAATGTACAAGGAATTTATTGAACAAATTATAATAATTATCCCGCAGTATGATATTGCTTGAAACAGTGTGGCATACACAAGGCAACACAGCAGTCAGGACACCAAAATCTCGATTCTCTTAATACCTTTGGAAAAATCATGACGCATCGACAATATGATGGCATATATATAACCACTTTAAGATTTAATAGATAAGAACAACGTAGAACGTAATGCGTTCAATATATTATATTATATTACGAAATATTTCGTCATGCCCATTGCAGTGGGCTTTTATGTATGACGAAATATTTCGTCATACCCAGTTAACAGGTTAATTTCTAGTTGTATGGAAATCATATGCATGATTAAGCACATACTTTTAATTTTTTTATATTAATCTTATGGATAAAATATATGACGACAGTGTCCTTGGAACTATAAATTAGAAATAGTATATCTTTAATGTATGTAATAATGTAAGCCAGTTTATATGATGATTCATTTATTAGATAAAGACATAATGAATAAAATATTTCTATGATTAATTTTTTGTTTATTATTTGTTCTTTTTAGCTCAAAATCGAACCAAAATAATAAAAAAAAGTTTCAACAGATACAATATTTTCTATTTTCCTACCCTTGAGCTCAAGACGTTGACGCTGACATGACTCATTGATGGGTCATGAATATATGGTTATCATACCCGCGTCAACGGTAATGTGGCAAACATATATTTTAAGTACTTAAGGGATGAACATTAAGATACGTTCCTAATATAAAAATAATCATGAAAACCGTATGTTTTAACAAAAATTAGCAGGTTTAAATTCTTAAAAGTTATACGTGGTAAAATAAAATAGTTCATAAATTTAAATTCTCTTACGTCTGTAATAAAATGAAAAAAAAAAAAAAAATTATTACGTATTCATTTTTCATCTTAAAATTCATGCGGATAACAAATGCTAATGTTTCGCATGATCTACTAAATAGATTACTTCTATATACTGTTACTTGTTGGATTAATAGAAAGTTAAGATGTTCTATTATAAATGTAAAAGATGACCTTTAAATTTTTTTTCGAAATTTTATACATTCTGTTTGGATATGCACATAATAATAGGATTGTAAGTTTTAAAATTTTGTTGGTGTAATTTTTTCTTTCTGTAAAATTAAAGGAGTTACGACTAGAAATTACAGAATTATTGCAAGAAACATCTTTGTGTAAAATAAAAATTATGATGTTGTTACAGTTCCCAGGGTCTATTTCTGTTTTGATCTGCATAATATCGAGCAACAAACACAATTTTTGTCGAATTCAACACTAATGAAATACAAAAAGTAACAAGTACCGATAATTTGAGTCGATCGTATTTGAATGTTGATATATGTTATCTATAATTATTGGAAATACCATTGTCAAATATTGATATATCAGTAAAATTCCAAAAAACATGCTTTCACTCTAAAAATTAGCTCATTATTCGTTATTAAGTTACGAGATTTTTAAATAATAAGCTAAGTAACACAAAGTTTTTTACCCACAAAATAATCTCTAAAATTAAAAAAAGTATACTATATATTTGTTGGTTGGAAGAAACTATTGATTTAAATATCTTGTCATTATCGTAAAAAATAATTATATTAGTACATTGAACAAATAATATAGATGTTTATTTACTTAAGACAGCACGCATAGTTATATTGTATAATCTATGGTTACGAGATACAATTTTTTGAAGAGTGGGTATTAAACCAAATAGAGAAGTATTGTAATTAAAAAAGAGGATAAATATAAAACACTAACTTTTTTTTGTTTAAATGGTATCATAAAATTAAAAAGAAATGTCGGCAGAAGTTGCTCTGAAAAATATGGACAATGCTTGTGAAACAGCTGAAGAATTCACTAGGGTGTTTTACAAACAAGTGGACAATAGCCGGCACTTAACTTCAAAGTTATATCTGGACACAGGATTATTGGTATGGAATGGTAATGGAATTAGCGGCAATGACAAGATACAGAAGTTTCTCATGGATCTACCCGGCAGTAACCACGTTCTTAAAACCTTAGATGCTCAACCCATATCAGAAAATTTAGTTTCAAATAAGTTAACATATCTTATACAAGCTTGTGGAGATGTTACCTATCAGAATGATAATGTTAAGAAGCCTTTTCAACAGACGTTTTTGATTGTAGCTGTAGATGGTAAATGGAAAATAGCATCAGATTGTTTTAGATTACAAGTGCCATACAACAGTTAATATCAGTTATGCATGTTTCCTTATATATAAAATGTAAGAATTTTAAACATTTTATTTCTTATCATTAAATAGCTAAAAATAATTGAACTAATAAAAAAATTACAATGTCATTATTTTAAATATGATCCAAGACATAAGCCACAATTGCTACAATAGTATTCAGCCTTTTTAAATATTGGTAACAGATATGGTATGGCAGCTAGACAGGAAAGCATGCACCAGCTGGAAAATAATAATGGTGAAGGTCATTGTGATTATGAATTTGAAAAAAGATATTTCAGATTTTATTATACTTCAATGTGAAACCAACCATATGGGTTTTCCTGGAATTGATGTTTTACTTTTGCAAGAGATATTTCTTTGCATATGGGACAGTTACACAAAACATTTATCTAGAAGCCTATCTTGCTCATTAGATCCCTGTAGAGATTTGTAATTCAGTAGTACTATTATTTATTTTATTTACTGTCACTAAAATTTTCAATTTTCTTTATTTCAGTAAATATTTTTTAGCATTCATAATCATCATACTCTAAGTGCAACAACTTAGTTATCACTTACCTTTATGAATGGGTATCTTATCATGTTAAGATAATAAGAATTAGACGCACAAGCCATCTTTCTATTGTCACATAATAATACTTAAGTATAATAAAATAATGCAAATACATTGTGATTATCATTTATTCAGCAAAAAAATAGGTGGTATAAATAATACATATTGTGAAATTTGAGCTTATCTGGGAAATTAACGAAAACTTAGTCATTTTTGTGACTATGTATATGTAGATTATAAATGTCATATTGATCATATAAGAATACATGTTATCATATTTACAATACCTACAGTGAAAATTTTTATTAAAAATGGAATATAACAAAACTTAAGTCTATTCTACTTTCTATTATTTTGAAATTAAAAATAATTCTTTTGAAAAGAGGATTTTTCATAAAAAATTATTTAATTTAGAGCTTATATTTTTTTCCCCATTTACTGTTATTTTATGTAATTACTTATACACAATAATGCTGTAATACATGAATTAGTATCACCCATACTATTCAATATATAAATATAATATTCTACTTATTACCTATTCATTATTAAACATGACTTATGTTCTATTTAAATATTGGCAGTAATACAGATTTTTTTTTGCATAATTATACACCAAACCAATTTTGATATAACATGTAACAGTTATTATAAGATAGAAGCTACATAAATTCATACAGTCTATCTAAATCATGGGATTCTACAAACATCTTTATTCCAAAATAAAACAATAACTTTATTATTTATATTTTGAAGTTTATCAATTTAATTTCATAAATTACCTAGTTCATTCCAATTTGTAAAAATACTAAATTCTGACAATTATTCATAATATACAAACTTTAATGTTTAACTTTCTGTATGTTGATTACAAGTCATACATACTTTTTTATTTGTTGAATTGATGATTATTTTAATTTTTTATTGTGGTTTGTAAATAATCCAAAGAAAAATTTAAGGTGGCAGGCTGTGGCTGAATATTATGACTCATCTGTATATACACTAAAATACTATCATTGAAATTGTATTTCCATGATATTATTCTTATTATATTAATATATTTGTAGTTTCAGATTAACATACCTTCTTTTGATTTCCTAAATTAAAAATAGGTCTAATAAAGTAATATTAAAAAAAAATAATTTTAGTCCACAACTGAAATACATTTTTGTTACAAAAATGTTCTAAGGAAATTAAGGTAAACTTAATTGAGTCTATTACGATTTACCATTTATTTTGTAGATTCACGACATAAACATAAATAACAATTAATGGTATATTAATAAGTTTGAGCAGTTTTAGATTAATAAATTATCTTTAAATTAATAAGTAAGAAACTATTAAAATAAATATTATTAAAATATTGCTATTGACAAACTGCTCATTTTCTATTCAACTCATCAATGATACAGAAAATTTGCCTGAGGATAAATTATACATCTGCCCATATCAATGAAATAACTAATTGGATGTTTACACACACTGTGAGAATTAATTATTTTAATTAATTGATTCATTTCATCTGGAGAATTAACATTTTAATTCTCCAGATGAAATTAATCTATGGGAATTATGCCCCAAAGTATTACCTAATTAGATTGTTTCAGGCAAGAGAAACCTAACATTGGTGGCATTGTAGGTGGCATATATAAGTAACTGTTGTTCATATATACAAGAAATTTATCAGTGTTATGGGTTTATCCCTAATTATAATAGATAAACTGCTAATATCATTAGGTATAAACCCAATGATTTATAAATAAAAAAAGGATAATAAAGGTAAAATCGTAAGAAAACATGCATTGTTTACAAGTAAATACAATATAAATATAAGGATTTTCAGACAGGAGTTTTCATAAGCCTTAATAATTCATGAGCCTATATATTGTTGGCATATGCACAAAAATATTCAATCATATCGTTCACTTCAACATTTAGTAGATTTGCCAATGAAAGTATTGCAATTGGGACAGTAGTGCTCAGCATCCTTGAAGTTGTCAAAACAGTATGGAATAAGGCCCAGACAGCAAAGCGAGCACACCCTACAAAAAGAAAAAAATGATGTAGAATCTATTTATGCATGTCTAACTTTATTATCAGTATCATGAAGAAATTTAGAGAGTACATAATTAAACTATGCTTATCCATTAATATATTTCAAGTATAAAGATTAAAGATTTTAAATCCCATTATCCAGTATTTTTTATCAGCTATAATACAACACAACCAAAAGTGGACCTATGAAAGGCAATAGATGGTAAATCATATTTGCCTAAACACTCCATCTCTTATATGATTTCACTGCCAAATTATAGCAATTTTGTTATAGTGGTAGATTGGTTTTAATGGATGGTTTAAAAAATTCTCACTAATATCTAAGCTTCACTATTCATGTGGCCATAGGATTGAACTAGGACCAATTTTGTTAAAAGGTAAGCAGTAAACTATTGCATTACAAAGGCAGATAAACCCAGTCATTTCACTAGCTTTTCTACACTTACATTTTTTTAGCTAATTAGCATTTGATTGTCTGAATAGAAAAAAACTAATATTTTTGTTTGTTATGTAAGGGCAAGTGTCTATAAGAAATTGCTGGTTTTACACTAGCCTGTAAGAATTATCATATAAATAACAATATATTTAGTCTTTTTTTTTTCAAAAAAATACTTTTAAAAAAATCTTATCATCTTTTAAAAGGTAAACAGATATTTATTAACGATAAAAATGTTTTTGATTAACTTTCAACCAAAATAAATACAAGAGATTTTTTATTATGCATGTATAAACTATAATTGCTGCAGGCTTTATTAGGTACGCTAAACTTTTTTTTACTGTAACACTTTTTAATGTGAACAATATTCATTTTACTGAATTTCAACTCTAATAGTAATACTTAACATGTCCTGGTTAAGCTGCAACTAAATTAAAACTACCATGTCTGTTGAAATATGTAAAACTGATTAAGTATAAAACCATAATCAAACATGTGTTCTATATATGAGTCATGATTATTTATTGTTCTGAGGCATATAACCTCTTTTTTTGCTTTATGTACATGTTTATCAATATAAAAACTTACATTGTAGTGACGCAGATAGATCCAGCTACTAAATGTGTGTGCCAGGCAGTTGTGTATGTCACTCTTGTTGTGACGACTTTACCACAATTGAAGCAAGTTATGGTAGTTGGTTCAGTCCCTACTGCCGTAGGTAAGACTATTCCAACAGGAACAGTAGTATTGGCTTGAGCTGCACCCATTAAACCAGGCTGGGGCTGAGCGCTAATATTTGGTGGATGAGGATACACTCCAGTGGCTGTAAACTGTTTTGGTTGTGGGTACACACCGCTTGTAGGTTCGCCGGGAGAAGTTACAAAACCATACTGTGAATTACCAACTACTGCCGAATACGGTGGTGGAAGATCATTTGGCCCAGAAGCAATAACAGGAGCACTTGTAACGAAATTATTAGAAGTAGCCATGATAAACTTCGTTTAAAGGCAAAAGTAATAAAATATGCAGCACTGTGTGTTACTTGGTATTTTTATACAAAGGAAAAATAAGCTTAATTTAAGAAAGTAATAAAACCAGAATCAATGATAATAGAACGTGACGTTAATATAGTGATAAATGTTGCTAGATTTACATTTATCAATAGAACAAATACATACAAGTTGCTTTGACATGTATAAAAATGATTATGGAGGTATAATTAAGTTTTTGTATATTGTAAAACAATATATATATATAACACATGTATATATATCTCTCTCTCTGTGTGTAAATAAAAGTGATTTTTTACTTTTCTAGAAAGGAAAATAGATGTCAATGTTAATATTTATCAGAATAATGTTATCAGTAATAATGTAGTAGATTAGTTTCACTGGTTGTAATAAAAAAATAATAAAGTTAACCGATACTCAGTTAACTTACAGTTATTGCATATATTTTTATTATCAGTATGCAGGTATTAGAAGAGTTTTGACTGCCTTTGTAGTGTAACGATTTACCGCTTGCCTTGTAACGCGGAATTCCCGGATCACAGGTATAGTGTAGCTTGGATGGTGGTATTTCGAACCCGCCTAAGTAGCTTCCACATTCAATATTGATTTACTGTCATAACATTCCTATGTTCTGGCAGTCATACATGTAAAGTCAGAGTTGTTTTAGGGTACCAACGCTTAACCATCTATGGCCTCATTGCCGCTTAACATAAGGTAAAATCGAGACCATGTTTTAGCCCATCATCTATTATTGCAATTCCAATAACATATAATATCGTAAAAAATGCTGTTTCTATACTAAGTAAACAATTTTATATGATACTAGCTGTCCGGACGTACTTGTTACTTTAACAAGACACTCATTGATTGTCAGGCGGTAGAATGATCGTCAGGTCAGCTAATCATGAATAAAGACCGTATCATTTAAGGTTTTCCGATAGTGCAATGTAATGGTCATTTCAATATAGTATACTTAATCCATGGGAATGTTTTATTTTAATTTTATTTATTATTTATAACAAGTCCAAGCACATTGATACGCACTCTACATTAATATATCAGAAACCAAGTATATAACATATAAGATACATAGCATTAAAAATAAATATAACAAAATAAAGCACTAAATATAAGTTTTTCATAAAGTTTATGAAGTAAAGCTAAAGAAACAATAATAAATATGCAAAACAAGACCTTTAACCCATGTCAGATGAAACATAGCGAAATAATGAAAAAAAACGCTGCATTAGGACATAGAGGGAGTCCTCGGTGCTCCTTTGTGGCATAAAGACAAATTGGCGCTTGCTCATCCTTGGTAACAAGTGATACTTGAGACGTGTGATCAGCATCTTTTCGTAAATCGACGCTCGAACATGTTCAGATGTGGGACGTGGAGAAACTTAACTTCGCATCACATAAGACGAATGTTATGACAATAACGAAGATGCTTCAATTCGACACCCCTCGTCTGACCTTGAACGGCGTCGCGATTCCCATGTGCACTGAAATAAAATTGCAGGGCATAACCATCAACCATAAACTAATGTATAAGACGCATATCGCAAACGTCTACAGAAAGGCCCTTGACGTCTACAAGCAGTTAAACAGAGCGGCAAAAGCTTCTTGGGGTCTTTATCCGGAAGTAGTTAGGGCGATATATGAGGCAACGATCTTATACGCTGCCAGAGTGTTGACGTCAACAACGAAAGGACAGGTGCTATTAAACAACTTAATGCGATGCAGCGGGGTGTGGCTCAAAAGATTTGTAAGGCATACCACATCACCTCCCTCAATTCAGTTTTGGCACTGGCGGGATTGATTCCTCTCGATCTTCGAGTCATGGAAGCAGCATCTCTGTATGGTGCGAAGAGGGGAGTCCCCCTGCCCGATCTAAAGGATAAGATGGCGTCAGCTATGGAAGCCCCACACCCTGCTGGATGGAGAGGATGGACATTGCTCGAAAGCCTGGTAAACCAAAAGCAGATCGATGCGTGCAACGAACTTAAAGTTTGTGTGTTCAACGAAGGCAGTAAGATTGAGGGCCAAGGCCGCACCGCAATCTTCATCTGGGCTGGCGATAACGAGATTAGGCCCCTCAATCTTAAGTTAGCCGATTATTGCACTGTTTACCACGCTAAGTTGTTTGCGATTTGTAGAGGGACAAGGGAGATCACGAAGCATTCGGCGAACATCTTTGGTATTTTTAGCGACTCGAAGGCGGCTCTTTTGACCATCAACCCAAGTTGCTTCCATCTCTTGGCAATCGAAACTATAGTGAATTTGAAGATCTTGTATCTCCAAATTAAAGTTGTTTTGCTGTTTTGGGTTAAGGCGCATGAAGGGATGACAGGCAATGAGAGGGCTGATGTGTTGGCAAAGGAGGTCGCCGCAAACTGCTAACGTAAACTGGAGTACGACAAGTCCCGTTTCGTTTGTAAAAAGAAATCTTCGTCGGGATACGCTGGAAGTATAGAACGAGAGGTATACATCTGGAGAAACGGCCGCGTAAACAAAGATGTTCCTACCTGAAGCGTGGATGGCGTACAGGACCAGAATGAAGTTGGCGCTGAGCAATGTGATGACGCAGATAATAACAGGGCACGGTGGGTTCTCGGTATATTTACACTGATTTAGGCGTAAAGAGAGCCCATCGTGCATCTGCGATCCAGAGGTAGACAAGACTGTGCTGCATATATTATTCCACTGCCCAAGATTCGATAGCGACAGATATGACCTGAAAACAGAATTAGCGTTAAATATATTAATGGTATGAAATGTGTAATGTAATTAGAAATAGATTTATAGATAACTTTTTATAAATAGCAAAAGTAGTAATAAAAAGGTATAAGTAGTAAATCATGCTTACATAATATATTGATAATATTAGAGTTAAGGAAGAAACGAAATAGATTAAAAATGGAATATAGACATTAATGTATAAGATAAATATAATAAGTAGACAGTATAGAGCAGAGAAAGTAAATATAAAACAGAAATAGAAATGCATAGTTAAGTGATAAAGTGAAAAAATAAGTTAGTAGTAAAATAAACAAAGTAACTGTCGTTTCCTAGAATTAAGACAAAAGTAGAATAGTTAGTTGAAGAAATCGGAGACCCTTCTACAAGGTGTGAGAGAAGATGGATGAAAGAAAGAATGGTACGAAGCATGTAAGTATGAGAGGCATAAAAGATGGAACTGAAATGGAAGTAGTAAAGCTAAAGTAGGCTCCGATTAAGTTGGTGGTAGAGAGAGAAAAAAAACATGGAAGCCCCAGGTTTGATTCCCGGGCCACAGGAGTAGCCGAGTTAGGGTAGTAATAGGGTATTTAGAGCCCGCCTGGCCAGCTACTAATTACAATGTCAGTCTGACGCTATTATAGCACTGTTATGTTTGGCAATTATACACATGACCCTAAGTCTGGGTAAACACACCTCCCCATTTACAGATTCATTGTCGCTTAACATCGTGTGAAATTAAGGTCACGTCAGCTCAGTGCTGATAAAAAAGACCTCTTTAAGCCACTTCTTCATTTCAGCGTGCGTAATGGTGAAGAGGTTATTATACTGATTTGCCATGAAGACGCTAAAGTTTACTTATGATTCCCCTAAGAACTACAACAGCGTCCGTCACGATCTTATGTATTTTTACAGTCCGGAAATCTAAACTTTAGTAGGTATTTACTCTTTAACATTGTTGGGCGACGCGTTCTCTTAACGACTTAAAACGTCTCTTGAATTAAGCGTTTGATTGACTCACATATACAATGACACTATACATACCAGGACTAAAAATGTATCACACAAATCTTTTTATATTTATTTGATAATTTTTATAATTATATTATATAACATACACAGTAAAAAGTTTTAGTATTTTTATCATATCAGGCAATTGATGTGAAATATAAAACCTAGACATGATTCTTGGTAAATCTATAAGCAATATTTGTAATAAATAATACATAATAACTTATGTGCTTTTTTGAATGCAAAAGAAATCCATACGGCTAAGTTCCATGGTAAGATGCCGAGTCGAAATTGTAACGTAACAGCAAAGAGGTCGATAATTCGTATGCGCTGTTCATATTGAATAATAGTCCGTCTTGTTCCGTAGTGGTGGATGGTATTGGGTAACATTTGTGTGACTTTCATGACGGTTACTTAGCTGCCGGCAGTGAACGAGAAAGCTTTGTAGACCCCGCGCGGTCGCTTCAATTACGTGTTTTGTCGCTAAATGTAAAATAAATTATATTTAATAGTGATTTTGTGGACAGTTTCTTAGATTTAATAAATATGTTAAAATTGATAATGAACCATTTTTCAATTGATATTTTTTTCTGTTTAACATAATCTTTGCTTAAAATTTTAATTACATAATCTGATTGCAAACTACAATCTTAAAAGGTATTTAGTTATTGGGATATATTTAACTCGGTGGTTATCGGTAAAAACTATTTTTAATGTATTTGTTTACTAACACTGAATTTACCATTTTGTTCATTTCATATTCGATTCACATAACGGCTATGTTATAATATTTCTTGTTATAATGTTATTACTTATTACATTTTGTTGGTACAAACATAAATCAACATTTACCCTTTGTTTTTTAAAAATCTTTAAACTTAGTACAGTTAATTTTTATACTTATATTAGATATACAAAATCTTGAAGGATACAGTATAAGGATATAGTTTTATTATATAATATATTGTAATTTATTTCATTTATGGTTGATTATTATTACTCTGGACAATATTTAGATATATAAATCATTATTTTATTGATGAATCACAAGTTAAATGATTAATTATCGCTGTTTTGAGGTTAAATATTTGATTATTTTGTTCCATTTTTGTATAAAAACACTTAATTATTATTATATTTTTTAATTAAATAATACGTAGTTTTTACTGAGACAGAAATAATGAGATTTTTACAATTAAGATAACTATTACGTATGCAAAAATTGACATCCTAGAAGGGGCCCACCGTTTCGCCAGGAGCAATGTCATTTTTTCTTAAATTTATTGTATCAGGAAATATGCATTAATTAGACATAGTTCACTTTATAACAATTAATGTTTGTAGTTCATAAAGGAGCACAGTTAGGTTAATTATATTAAGCAAATGTTTATATTTGTAACTAATGTAACGTTATATTTTTGGAAGTGGAACTAGAGAACCTTTATTGAAAATAAAATAAAATATCAAATAGCAGTTCAATATCATTTTTACGTTTAATTAGTTGTTTGTAGTAATTTTTACGTTAAATTTAGGTGATTTGGTTTCTCAGAAGCGTAAAACAGGTTAAAAGTTTTAGTTCCTGATCCAACCAGTGCTTAGCAAGTTGCAGACTGCTTGTTATTCACTGACAGTTAGAACAGAGATACAAAGAACATCTTATATAACCTTCATAGTCTTCGCAATATCTCAACATATAAACATTGTCAAAAATAGTTATAAGGGGTAATATTTAGAATCAAGTTTAAAAAAACACTTTAATTTTTAAGATAAATTTTAACGTTCGTTGTAAGTACAATAAATGAAGATTATTTTATAATTCATTTTTAAATTGCTATTAAGTAAATAAAAATTTAAGAATTATTATAATATATTTAGTAAATTTATATTTACAAAATAATTTACGATCTTTACCATTTCACGTAAATTATATATTTTCTGACTTCATCCTATTTTTTAACCAAAGAAACCCTAACGTTATATCTTTCAGTACATTTAATTTTAAGTAACTTCTTCAATATTAATTTCTGGTACTGTTTACGGCATTTTACGCGTTGAACTCTTTTGCATAACAAAGCATGCCTATAACTATTTAGAAATTTTTATTTGAATTTTGGTGAAAAAAGTTGTAAGAGAGTTTAAGTTTTGTGTGTATGAATAAAAGAGGTCGTTATTGGTTGCAATATTAACAGATTTACTGCGAATAAAAAAATTTGCAGTTGAAATAATTCGATGTAATCACGGCCCGCCCGGTGAAAGTTTCTGAATAAATATCGAGAGCGTACACCGCGGCCGTGTCCGTCGGATCGTCACTCAGTGATGAAATAATCAAAAGTTAAAGGTTATTTCAGACATGTGTATAACTTACAAGGGCTTCTTATTATCGTTTTACCCGTAAACGTTTTTCTGTGGCCAAATCGTAAACAGAATCACACAATAAATTCAACAAAATAATATGGTTGATCACCGCATTAATCGCGTAATTCAATCGATAAAAATATTATAAGTCATATATACCTGCAATTTTTTTAAATAAGGATTTCTTCATGAGAAAAGCAAAAGTTGATGTTAAAAGTAAAAGCGAAGAATAAGAAAAGTACTTTTTAACACAAAACCAAATTTAAACATCACATAGATTATTTTTGAGTAATTTAAAGAAATTATGTAAACAAGACTGAAATAACTTAGTCTATGAGAAGTGTGACAAATTAAAAAGTGTGTAAAGCTGAAAATGCGCGTGCGTTTTTGGCATGCCTTGGTGCTGTGTGCTTGTGCTTTGGTGCTACATAGCGACGCACTCCCGCCGGCGACGCTTGGTGATGTAGTTGCCAATGCTGCTAACAGTCTCAACTCTATGAAGGTAAGACCTGTTGGATTTTTTTATTGGTTATATACTCATACGCATGATTTCGATTTCCTTGATAAGTGACAATGAGGCCTTAGATGGTGAAGCGTGTTCATCCAGAACACTTCTGGCTCTCATATGCCATGTGGAACCCAGTAATGATGTTATGGCGGCAGATTGACAATGATGGTAGTTAGAAAAGCGGCTGCGAAAAACCCTACAAACATTTAGACTCCACTACTCTTGTAGCCCGAAAATCGAACCCGGGGCCTCCGCGTTAAACGTCAAACATAAACCACTTCGTCACGTATGGAATAAAAAAAAATTTACTTTTAATAAACTCGTGCCTTCATATTTTTTTTTTTGTAATTTCAGTACTGTACATTTACAATGCATTGATAGAATCTTTATATATTTTAATCGTTCTACATCTAACCAAAAAATAACTGACAAAGCCATAAAAAAAACTAGCTGATTTGATAAATTGATATTATATAAAATTAGAAACTCTTGTGAATAACTAAGAAAATTACGTTAACCTAGTTTATCTTGAATCACGTATATTTACAAAACTCTGTGGCTCCCAAATGGCATTAACAAGCACTTTATTGAGCAACTAACAGTACAACATTGTTATTGTTTTAACGTGGACAGAATCCGGTTAATCTCTTTGGGAACCCTATAAATGTAAAACTTTTTCGAGTCTGTATCGCTGTTGCATCGGCCGTGGTGGTGAAGCAGAGTCGCGCCAAAACGTCGAGGAATATTTAGTATCGTACCTTTTAAATATTTACACGATATAGACCCGAAAAAGTTTTACTTATAATGTGTGAACACTGCGGAAATTTAAAATCTTAGGTAACCTGTCGTAGTTTTGACCCAAAGCCTAGGCTAAGGGACTACCAAAGTAATTTTTAAATAAATTACTGTGCGTGGGTGTGACGTTTACAATACTCGATCGTATCGATTTGCATATAGTTGTCAATGTATCCTAATTTTGGCTTGTATCTTATCGTAGTTTTCATTACATCTCTATAAGTACTATTTTGAGTTAAGATAAATTTGTGAATTTGCACCATTTTTTGTTACAACCTGCAAAGTGGTCAAAAACACTCATGCATAGTTTTGAAACTTTAACTACAATTAATTTCCATTATTATATAACACGGTTACAAACCTCTCTATTGCTTGTCGTATATTCTCTTATGATGTTTTTTATATTATATTTGTAATAAAGGATGAAATCTTATGTACCTAACTTTGTAGGGTAATCTATAACAAATTAGTATGAAAATGGCTTCCTGTATTTAGAAAGGTCGTTCTAATTAACTTTGGCTTTCACAAATAGATGTTATTTATATTACTTGTAATATCCACCATAAGAAATTAACAATATATGTTTGGTTAAAAGTACACACTGTTTTTTTTTTGTTATTTTTCACAATACAAATATAGTTAATTTCTTATCGTTGTTTAACAGAAGAGTGCATAGAAGAAAATAATAGTTAACGGTAATGCCTCATAATTGACACTATCTTAAATCGAATGATTATTTAAATGCCAAAGGCTAGAATAGAAGACGAAAATATGTAAAGGATAGATTGTTGCAATTACACTATTGATTGCTGCGCTAAAATTGAAGTTTAAAATATTAAGTTTTCATTACATCATAAAATATTTTTT
The DNA here is from genome assembly GCA_018245475.1 of Pharmacophagus antenor. NCBI lineage: Eukaryota > Metazoa > Arthropoda > Insecta > Lepidoptera > Papilionidae > Pharmacophagus > Pharmacophagus antenor. The sequence goes on from DWQX01001073.1 coordinate 21,166, forward strand.
ATGGTCACAATATATAAATATCCACATATTTCAAATAAGTGTAAGCAAACCTTGAGGTATGTTCTTTATCTAGTCCAAAATGTTTCTAATTCATTGTATAGCAGACTATTGATACTAACTTGGCAGAATAAAATATGTATACGAAATATATGTCACAATCTATCATCATTAAAGGTAGTTGAAAGGTTAAACTTATCAAACGATAATAGTAAGTTGAGTTGCAATTTTGTAAAACTATTATAGGTCTCGAGCAAACTATGACATTTTAAAAACTATTTGATTTTACCAAGTCAACTTTTATTCATTTACAAGTTAAAATTGGAAAAATGAGTGACTCATTTCAATTGAATATGGCTTGTAAATGCATGATCATATTTTTTCAACCGACGACAAGAAAAAGGTTTGTATTATATAATGAAATATGATTATTCTTCTTTAAAGGGACTGTTTTATTTAATTTTGAACACATTAGCTTAAGTCCCTGCTTGGCGATGTTTAATTATTAATTGCAAATGGCAATGTTACAAGTTTCAAATGCAATTGTCAATACCTTTTGTAATAATTTTTTTGGACTAATTTATTTTTTATTGTTTACTGTACGACATTTCAAACTTACGAAACATCAACATTCCAACACGTTTTTATTACTTGCCTTCACTGTCAGTATTTAAATTCGATTAAGTTAATTATTATTACTTTATTAGTTTCTTTCATCATATGGTGACATCTTTATTATTATACTCTTTTTTAAAACCAATAGGCTAACACTTGACCTGAATTGAAACATTATATTAAAGTGAGGGTGAAACGTGCTCGCCCAGTATACTCTCACAAGTATGATTGCCGGAACACAGCAATACTGTTTGTTATAAACGTGATTGACTTTGACGATGGTAGCTAGACAGACGCAGATTCGAAAAACTACCACCGTCCACTCTCCTCTAGTCATATGGCCTGGGAATGTAACCTGGGACTTCCACATTACAAGACAAACGATAAATTACTGCGCCACGATGGCAGTCTAAACCCTTCTGTTTTTACATAAATGAGATCGCTGGGAAAGCAATTATTATTAGTTAATTGTTTTATTTCTTCTTAACGACAAAGATATAAATATTTTGTATGAAGTCAGTCTTGTCGTTCAACATTCTTTCCCAACGAATATGGATAGTTAGTATAAATCATTTCAATAACGATTTGTTGAACGGCGGTGAAGTTTTTACGCCACATGTTCTTCAGGCAAGTTACCACAAAACAATAACATGAAATGATATTTCCAAGGGTGCCATATTTGCATATAATATGAAAACATATATTCTTGTGAATACAAAAAAATATATGTTCCACAGTTTTTTTAATGTAAACATTTCAATATATAGAAACAAAGTTATTGTAGGTAACAGGTGCATGGCGACGGCTCTCGAGCACTGTCAGCGAATCGGTTGGTTTGAAACACGCTCTACGTAGACTGCAAGCGGTACCTGCGCGAGCAGCGCGCTTAGTACATGCCCTGGTGGACCGCATGCGAGTGGGCGGCGGCCCCGTCGTCACTACTCGTCTCGGAACTTTGCGAGGCAGACGCCTCGTAACGAGAACCACCTCTCAGATACCCTATTATAGCTTTAAAGGAATAAGGTAGACGTTAAATCCTTTTGCATTTTAACAAAGTATACACATGCACATTATTGGAGTAAAATAGACGTATAATTTTAAATCTTAAGTCAATGAGCGCTTTAATTTGCTATGTGAACAACAAATTAATGCTACAATGTTTTAATACAAAAATGTTTACAAATAACAGTACTTGACGGCATAAAGTGGCACAAGCAAACATACTTATTCATAATTTCATTTTTAATTTTATTGTACATTTTTTAATTTATTGTTATAATTTTATTTATTCAATATAACTCACTAAAGACCGACTAAAGAAAGAGAAGCACTGCTTCTTGAAATAGATAGGTATAATTCAGGTGATAAGAGATTATTGATTTATACTCCAAATTTTGTTTAAATAAAGATTTATTTGATTATTTGTATTATTACTTAGACCCAGGTCACCAGTTCAACTACATAAAAAAAACAACATTAATTCGTTAACTTTAAGAATTTCAACAAACTTTTCAATCACTTTCAAGCTGTGCTTTGGCATTTACATTTTACAATTGATTACTTAAAAATAATAGTTAACAAGCAATTAACAAGTAATTTATTAAATTGTATTAAAAAAAACAAAAATGACATGTTCAAATTTTCTTAGGTACGCTCAATCACCACGCGGTCGGCTGAGGTTCAGGCCTCCTGCAGCCCTCGAGCCGTGGTCAGGTGTCCGCGATGCGCTTGAAGAGGGCGCAGTATGTCCTCACCGCTTCATGCTCTTCGATACCTACAAGGGCGACGAGGACTGCCTGTTCCTCAACGTCTACACGCCTGCGCTGCCTGACAACTTTACAGGGTAAAAAGATTTTTTTCTGGGTTATTACAATAATATTGTCAATACACTAATTTCCTATAGTAAATAGACTAGAATTTTTATTAAAAATTTAAAAATCAACAGCAGTAGGGGGCTTAAATTAGAATTTTTTTAATCACCTATTTATTTTGAAATAAGCTGATTTACTTAAAGCAGGTTGTCACATAATCTCCATTGTTCATATAAAAAGAAAGTATTTTTTTTTCTTTGCTAATTATATCAAAACTAATGATGACATGGAAGTTTGACTAGTGCTGAAAATATTGTGTTTTGTGAGAAGATGTACTCTCATTAAACTAATCTGTATCAAAGCAATTATCATGAAATAACTGATTGCGTATTTAACTTTTTATTACGTAAATATACCTGAAATTTAAATTTCGTAATCTGAAGTAATAATTAAATCAATTTCTTATATAACCTAAACCACATTGATCACCTTGACAAAATCTAAAAAATTAGCCATTTACCGTGAATCTTTCCATTGTTAACTTCATCACATTCTGTCAAAATAGAGAGAAAATAATCAAGTTTCTCTCTATTGTATAAAAAAAAACTAACAAAAAGAGTAACACTTCCTTAAAGATTGATTGACTTAGGTTTTGTATAACGTTATTTCTGTCACAGTCCTCTTGTGGTAGCCATAGAAAACGCTATACAAACTCGAACCTAACCAAATATCTTGCTCTTGTTCCCCTCGCGCCAAATGAATTAATCTCGAGTACTGTTTCATAAATTTTCTTAATTGCTTGTATCTATTTATCTTGGTAATAATTATTGGGTATCTAATTAAATGTCCCAGTAAACTCGTTGGTCGACAAATTAAGGTTTTCGATAGGGATGTGCTGTATAACCCAAAAATAATTTTTAGCTTTGGCGATATTATTGCAAGGTAAAACATAATTCTTGTTTTATTCTTTTCAGTTTATTTAGTCTTGATCAAATTACTATTTTGTTTATTAAGATAATGTTTCCCAGGTACAATCCCAAACTAGCTGTTATGGTTTGGATTCACGGGGGAGCCTTCGCAGTCGGCTCTGGGAATGCGTTTCTGTACGGTCCTGATCACTTGGTGGGCGCGGGTATTGTACTCGTCACCCTTAATTACAGGCTCGGCGCATTAGGTTTCTTGAGCCTCGAAAATGATGAGGTCCCAGGGAATATGGGACTGAAGGTAGATTTTTTTTTAAATTAATGATATATTGGAAATAATTTCATCAGATATTAACTTTTTTATTAGAAGCAGAGACAAATTTATGTCTAGGTTATATGTACAGCCCCCAACGGGTTCCCGCCTTATCGTGGCGGAGGGACTAAGTAACCGTGGCCTGGTCACCCACGGTGAAGTGAAGAGGAACCCACCGGCCGACCAGAGGCGTACGGCTGGCTCGAGGTGGTTACTCAGGTAGGCTTGGGGAGCCTGCCTCGGATGTGTGCCGGGGGACTGAGGGGGCAGCGTTCAAGCGCTGCCTTCGTAGCCGAGGTGAAGTCGTGGGAAGAGAGAAGTATCGGTATTGGGTTTAGCCAAGCTTCCTATCCTCCGGACTAAGCAGTGTCGTACCGCAGATGCGGCGGCGGTGGGGCTGTGAGGGAAAAGGGGTAACCCTACCTTCCGCGGCCGAATTTCAGTTGGCGGCTGAGCATAAGACCAGATCCGCTGCAGGGAGTTTGGAAGACTTGTGCTTTCGAGTGCTCATCCTCTCGGCTAACATGGCCTCTGGGTGACGGACTCGGGGGGTTCGTTTCCCATTTTACAGTAAGAGGCCAGAGAGGAAGGCGTGCTATGTGTACCAGCGCGTCTTACCTGGACGCGATAGGTGAGGTTTACGAATCCATTTCCCCCCACGTAAAAAAGAGTCATATGTACAAAGTATCAATCGGTCTTAATTTGTTTTTTGTAAAAATACCGTGTTCAAGTGACAATACATGTTGTGTAATAGACTATAATAGACTGCCAAATAATGTACTTTATTTGGCAACACTTTGGCCATGGCTTAGTCATATCGGTCAAGTGCGCTAACTTGCGTACTAGTTTTTCATCTTATGCGTAAACAATCGCTAAACCAGCCGGTAAAAAGCTTTTTAATTATAAACTATTTATGTAAATATCTGAAAATATCTTTACCTTAAGCTCCGATATCATATGTTGTACCACTTGACCGTATCGGGGTCGATCAAAATAGGAAAATATTTCATATTAAAATAATATATAAAAAATATTAAATAAAACTTTTATACAAATATTATATAAAATTTGTCTCAATAAAATTTGAAGAGAATAATATAACTAAAGTTTCCTACTAAGGTATCGACTTATACAGTTTAACTTCTTCACGTCTTTGGCCACATAAGTGGATATTTAGTTTTGTATTTACAGTTAATTGACATTACTATATAGACCTACCTTTACCTATACCTTTAACATATTATATTTAAATATTTCTTTACCTTCCGTTACTCGACCACCGAAGAAAATAAAATTAATAGGTTTTACGGGAAATTTTAAATTTACTTATACTTCTCTTTCGTTAATTAAAAATCGTACCTGAATAGGTTAAGCTGGCGGGGATTAATAAATGTAACAGTGTGAAAATATTTGCTACTACTTCTCACACAAAAAATCTATCACTGGTCACGCTATGCGTATAAAAGATAGAAATGAAAGTTAATAAATTATTGTAATTAAATATTTTGATCATTACATGCATGAAAAAAGTAATTTATTAGTATACATATTTTCTACAAATTCAAGTGGGTAATGAGAAAAATCTAATTTTATTTTTTCTTACATTTATTAAATTCATTAAAGATTGAGAAAAATTATTGATTTGAGCGAATGAGTTCATTTTATTATGAAGACTGGGTATAAAACTAGCAAATTTTATAAATACTCGCTAAGTTATTTAAGTAACATGTTATTCTGGATATACATTAGGGAATATAAATAATATTTTATTCAGGATCAAGTGATGGCTATGAAATGGGTAAGAGACAACATTGAGTTCTTTGGCGGAGATTCAAAACGAGTTACCATTTTCGGCGAATCAGCTGGTGCCGTCTCAGTGCATTTACATATGCTGTCCCCGGCGTCTCAGGTATCTAAATTTTCATTACTAACCGATTTCGGCATTATTATTTTAACCCAATGCGGTCAACAGTATATGTTCTTAATTGTACAAGAAAGTTACACCGCGAGTTATTTTATTATAGTTATGCATCCAATTCGAGGGCAACCGCATACACAGAAAAGATCAAATATGAGAAGAATGAAGTATTAGCTTGCTTTACCAAGAGCATTTTAAATGTTCCCACTGTGATGACATGATTGCAAAGGGTTAAATCACAATATTGCACATACACCTTATCCTCATCTAGTACAAATTAAAAAGTCTCCCATTTTTAAATAAAAAAAAACTTGGAAGAATGTTTACACAGTTTGTATTTTATATAGGGTCTATTCCATCGCGTAATAGCGCAAAGTGGACTAGCGCTCTCCCCATGGGCACTTGGGAAAGACCCGCAAGAAAAAGCTTTCGAGTTGGGCCGCGAGCTGGGCATCGACACCAACAACACCGCAGAGCTGCTCGGTATAGACCGTACCAAAAATAACTTTACACATGCTTATTACTTTGTATGTTGCAGCGCCATGTAATGGCAAGTTTTTTTTTACTGCAAATGAGCTGACACGACCTTTATTGATACATGATGTTAAGTGAGATGAGACCACTACTCATGTGGCCTTAGAAACGAACCTGGTACTCCATGTCATAAAGCAAGCGGTAAACAATTGCGCAACGAAGGCTGGTAGAAATTTATAATAGACTCCAATATAATGTTCAAATTGACTTGTACACGAATTGTGGTAAATTAAATTCGAAAAACACTATAAAAGTTGAAATTGTGTAATACTGTTGGTAAGTTACCACAAGGATAATAAGAAAACATCTTTCATTAATAAATAACATGTATTTTTTCACGCTAGATGTACTTTATTATAATCGATCCAATGGTTGTGAATAGACAACAGAACACAATTTTTGTCTACAAATATTAATGTATAATGTAAAATATTCTGTGCTTTAAACAATTTAACATTTTGCTCAACCAATGTCTTTTGTTTTTCGTATCATAAACTTTTGTCCCACACTTACGTTAAAATCTATTACTATTAAATCGTATAGCCTTAGCACAAATACAACTTTTATAATATTTAAGTGAAACTATTTATTATTGCAAAATATACACGTATCACCCAGTGGTTCTTCCAATTGCTCGGAATGTTGATAAAGTCTACGAATTTCAACATCTTGTATAAATAAGTGGACTGGAGATCCGACATTCATGTCGCTAACACCATTTCAAGGAACTGAATATTTACTTGGTTTAATTACTCACAAATTAAATTAGAAAGTGGAAAAAAACAGTATTTTATAGTGAATAACGTTTATAAATGCAATAAAAATACCTTTGCAATTAACAATATATTTTTTGCATCATTTATAATGTCGGAAGCGCTACTAGCATAACGGCCACATATAAGAACTTGATTATGACGTTTGTTACATTAATTTTATATATATAATATAAATAGGTATTTAGATTAAACTATAAATAATTAGACAACACATTCTATGTTGTTTCCTAAATTACAACTAAAACATTAAATCGGTAAATTTTAATGGTATATTTTTTCTTGCATATACTTTTTTTATTTAGGATACTTAAGAGCAACTCCGAGCGAGCTTCTTGTGAAAGCAGGGGCACATATCGCCGGAGCACCGGGGAAGTCTGCGGACTTACAAAGCACGGTGGCATTACCTTTCCTTCCCGTCTTGGAACCTGAAGTTTCTGATTCCTTCCTTACAAGAGACCCCAGAGAGTCTTTACCAGGAGCTGACGTACCTCTCCTCACGGGATACAATGCACAAGAAGGAATAATATTGTTCAGACGTAAGTGGTAACCTTATTTTGTATACAAAATAATTGCTATTAATTACATTTTTATAATGATGAAACTTTAAGAAATATACTCTATAAATATTTGTGGATAAAACGAACATGTGTTTTATTAAGTTTGTCTCAGGAAAAACGTGTTTACGTGATTACTCAGCAAAATAACTTTCAAATGGTCATTTAAATCATAAAAAGTGTTACTATACTTTTCGAAATAAAAAAAGTATCAATAACCACTCTAGAAAATAAATATTATAGCAATTGTATACCACTATACTTTATAATACGAAACTATTATTTTTACTTATTCCTTAATAAATAAAATCGAATCATAATGTCAATTCACTGATTCATTTCATTCTTTATTTCATTGAACTATGAGGTCATTTGCAACATTCTAAATTTTTTTAAAAATCTCATTGTATGAAATAAAAATCTTCAATGTTGAATTAAAAATGTGAGGTTATATCATATAAGCTAATAAATATTTTGCAACAATTCTCTATGTTTGTTTAAACATATAAGTACCTTCTCCATCTTGCAGCAGTAACATTTACTTAGTATATGACACTGAAAGACATTGTAGTTACCCGTACACTAAATTATTAAACCTCAATAAATGTAGTAACTAAGAAGTTATGCAGATATGTAATTTTAGTTAAGTATAGAATAGAATAGAATAGTCTTTATTGCATAACGAAAATAAATAAGACAATAAATACACATGAAACAAAATAAAAGAAAGCAAGTGTTACAAATAGAGCGAAGTAAAAGAATACGACAGCAGTGCAAAGTATATCCATACGGATAACGGAAAATCGTTTTATATTACTTCTTTCAAAATCGCACTGATTTCATCAAGCATGTAATTTGTTATTGCACCAATATTTTTTAATTATTTGTTTTTCAGTTGAGGATGTTTCTAACTTTTCATTATAATTATTGTTTAAAGCAAAATGATTTTATAACTAAATATTCAAATAAAATCTCACTTTTTAGTAGAAATATAATTTACAGAACCTGTAATTTACTACTAACGTACAGTAATTCAAAGTACCCAATTTACCAACAGACAACATCTAAACTAAACATTATTTACATAAATAATGTTTAGTAGACGTCTAAACAAGTACATATAATTAGTTTTTCAATGTAGTAATTTTGTCTAAATATCTAGGTGCTGGTACTTTTCCGATTAACAGGTGCAGCAAATTTGAAAGGCGCACGGAAATTCTTTGCGACAAGATCCGTTACAAACCGACTTGATGTAGCCACATTCGTCAATACCAATTACATATAATTGAGTATCAATATAATAATCAAAAATGTTGGTTTATTACTATTTCTTACATAAAAATAAACCAAACACAAGGGAAATCTTTTAAACAGATTTAACAACGATGAACTATGAACTAAGCTCCTCTACATAAACTACTACTCTAAATTCCACACCATACAACAGAATAACTGATACCTTTATACTACCAAAAGGCATACCAAATTAATGTGTACTTATAAAACATTACGTAAATTTGGTTTTACATTACAGCGCAAATTTGTACTAGACTGTCATGTAGCAATCAAACCGCCTTACTTTAGACCTCTGATCGTTAGTGACGAGGTGATTCCCCCGGTTTTAATAAATATAACCGAATCCGTAAAGTTTCGTAATAGCAACTGTTAAACTGACACCGCCACACTGATGAGTATGACGTTATTAGTGTTAACTAAATTCAAGTAAATTTTTGTCATGTCGGAGACGTAATACTTTTTTTTAGAGAAAACATCAACATACACTACATAATTTATATGTTCGCTCTGTTGTATAATTATTTTGTATTATTTCTTATTGCAATTTTTCGTGTACCTTATGTTTATCTCTTCACAACCTTGTAGGGTAACTGGAAGAGAATGCCTCTAGGCATTATGTCCGCATTTTTGTAGTGATATGGTGTAAAAAAATATATATACAGTTTTAGCATTTGATATCAAGTATTCTTGTCAACACATTATACTTACACATAAAAACTATATCATAAATATGTATGTAATGAAACATATGATATATGAAATAAATAATTAATTTTTATATTCAAAATATTTTTTCTCTACACTTTTGTAAAAAAAAACAGTAAAAGAATTACTGCCATATTATTGAGTACATGTTATTGTACTTTATGAATAGATTAGTTTGCATAATATACCTTATACAATCCTGAAGTCCAAAATCTAACCTGTACATCAATTATTAAATTTCTACTAGAATGCAACTTGTAACTGGCAGTAAAATCACAATGACATAATTGCCGGATTTTACATAACAATACCCCAGACGTATGTGTGACAAGTTTGAGCCACTTTCTCACTAACGAAATCTTCACCGTATGCTGTAATATTTATTAGCATATGTTTATAATTTGGGATCACTTTACTTTATCATAATCGGAAAACTTTGAATTTTATTAATATTAAAGTAAAAAGTTTGTTACATTTGAGCGGAATTATCACTGCATTTTAATTTCATATTTGTCGGTAAATTAATATTACTTTAATTATTACAAAATATACTATTAATTATTACTAATGTTATAATGAAATTTACGAAGATAACGCTGATAAGCGACGTATTAAATCGATATTTAATTTATTCTAGGGTGATTTTAATAAAATTGGATATTGAGTTAGATGTAACTTTATAAAATAACGTAAAATGGGTATAATAACTTATTGCAGGTTTGCAGCGCTATCCAAAGCTACTGAATGAGTTGGAGCACGAGTTTCGACGCGTAGTTCCACCTGAGCTGCTCTCCTCAGACGAGCGACGGACCGACGAGGTGGCCGGTCACATCAGGGCCTTTTACTTTCAACACCGCCCGATAGACACGCGGAACATAAACAGTCTTATTGATGTGAGTTATATATAAGTCGAGTATAAACTAAATCAAATTAAGTTATACGTACACATACAAAATATAAAAAAACACATTTCATGTATATAATATATTCTGGTAGTAAGTTTCCGTTGCCGGAAGTCGTCTAAACATGTCACACACACTAAACTAAACACTAAAAACTAAACACGTCGTGAAAAACATGGAGTGGCCCCCTCAGAGTCCGGATCTCAATGCGATAGAGCTTCTGTGGGGGGAGATGGACAGAAACGTCCGTAGTCATTGTCCGACGTCAAAAGAAGACCTCTGGAGGACTTTACAAGAGAGTTGGA
>DWQX01001074.1:0-31793 GCA_018245475.1 Pharmacophagus antenor
ATATATATATATATATATATACTAGTTCCATCGCGATTAGCTTCAATTGAGTTTATTATATTTTAGAAGGTAAGATGCTTTCAATTGAACTTTTTCCGAAACACGTTATCAGGAAGTTGACCACTTTAAGCAATAAAAAAATCAACCTGATACTAGGTGCTCGAATGGTAGAAAGGAAAAATAAATTTTACGCTAATAAAAGATAGCTTTTAATAGCCCTCTTTTTTCTGATACTATGAAAGATAAACCGATTGGGATAATAATAAAAGATCGCGGACGAAATATTATATAACATAGTAAGAACGTTCTCAAATATATTAGCAATGTTGTTGTACCTGTATTTTGTCGAAGGAAAATTAAACAAAAATATTTTCAATGTAGAATAAAAACTCCATGGAATGTCTTCACGAAGCTACGGTCGTCGTAATATCATAAGAAACCAGTGCTACTGTTCATTAATTAAACGTTCACCCTCGTTATTATCAACACCTGTTCTTGAAAAGCGTTTAATAATGACGTCAAGCAGCAGCTGTGAACGGTTGTGGCGCCGACGTCGGCATAACGTTAGTTTTCCCGTAGTCTGTAGGAAAATTTAAACTGAATTAATTGTGAAAGCGCAACTTAAATCAATGCTCAATCTATGGTGTTAAATGGTGTTACTAGATAATCTGATGCTCGGAATGATGACAAATTAGTAATAAGTAAAAACGCAGTAGAGTTAATTAAATTTATAGATTTTATTTTATTTGAACAGTTTTTGGATGATTTACAGCAAATAAATATACAAAATAACACAGGACGCTTATTACAAATCTACGTGTTTAAAAATAAAGAAAAGTTATGAAAGAGGTTGACATAAATAAGCAATAAAAAGAATAAAGATCACAGAAAATCTGGCACAGGAAAAATAATTGCTTCTCAATTTTAACAATGACTTTATATTATTAATGAACGGCTTACAATATATTAAATAATGACTGAAAACTATTTTCACAGTTACATTTATTTAAATGAGTACTTAAATAATCTGTATTATTGTTTTATAGAATTGGTAATTTGAACTGAGAGTACTTTGCTCTCTGCTAGTAACATTAATATCAACATTTTTTTCTCTCAAAAATTATATGAATTCTTTAAATTGAATACATTATTAAAACACCGATTTTCCCATACTTCATACATACATCTACATCAACAAAATCAGAAGCTGATTAAAACATTTTGCCGCATAAAAACTTCAATGAAAAAGAATTCCGACGAAAATTCGAGAACGGTATTGATGGGGCTAATTATAAAACGTAATCGGTATCGATTCATTTAGTCGATTGCGCAAGCATCGAGATCTCGATTACGGACCGGCTTACCACCTTATTCAAAACTGGAGTCACTTCGCCGAATGATCGGCCGATTCTTTAATTAGCCGCTTATCAAGATCGATATTTGGTGGGAGCAATCGACGCGATGAACTCGAGCATTAAAGTAATCTATACGAATAAATTCACAATTGCATACGTAATTTTTAGTGAGATAAAACGATACTTAGTTTAATCAGTGTTTAAATATTTGTTGGTTTAGTTTGTGTGACATGAGATTCTTGATCAATGTCGTATAAATTGATATGTCTTCATGAATATGCATATATTTATTAGAATAAATATCGAATAAAATAGTAAGTCAGAATGTTACATATGCATATCGGCCTATATATGTAAATAACATATGTTTTTAAAAATGACTAATTTTGTATCAATATTTGTCATGGAATGTAAAATAAATAATTTTTGGACAATACTATCGAAATGACTATTTAAAATTGCTGCTAAAAGAAACAAACACGCGCTTATATCTATAGATTGGAGATTAACTGTCCAGCATTTGTAAAATTTGTTAAGTCCTCTTGAAATACGGAAGACAAACTAATTAACACAACAGACAAATTAATTAATTAAAATATGCTGCAAAAAATAACGTATGTTTTTCGTTTTCATCTTGATCACGAATATATTCTATAGATGAAAGTTTTCATTGATAACTAGATCCAAACTGATAAAAAGAAGTACTAAAAATTATAAATATGAATATGTCTCGGTGTTTCAGACTTTAGTTCATTTAATTTGTAATTTATAATCAAGCGGCCATGTTGTCGTTATACCAATAGTAAGCGGGAATTAAAAATATTGTCGCTGTTTCCAATCGAATAACACCAACTCTCATTACCGGTGGCCGAAGATAAAATCTCGAAACCTGCGCCGCTGCTCTTGCTGTCACATGACAAAATGTCCACTCGATTGTTAAAAGTCTTATCGAGATATAATCTCCATGATTAAACTCCACATTTAATCCTAAAGTCTGTGATACCTAAGATACATATAAAATGTTGTATAAAAATTAGAGAATATAAAGTTTTCTTGAAATGTTTTTCCCTCTTTCTACCAAAAAGGATTCAAATTTAAAAAAACAAACTTTATTACTGGATACTTACACATCACAAAAATACATTCTCTAAATCACATGTCTTTAGGAAAAGCGGTTTAGGCTGTACGTTGATGTATAGTAGTTACTGTATCAGTCAGTCGATTGAATTTAATGTATAGATTATTATATGTTATTATAAAAAAACTGTGCCACACATTTGAGTACATTTGAGCACAATGTAAAGCTAAATTATAATCGTCTTTAAGAGTATCATAAACTATTTGTTGCCTTACGTTACGAAAAATATTACATCGAAAACGTTTTCACAGTTTGTTCCATTTTAATACGAAATTGTAACGGCTGCAATAAAACTGCAATATCACCTTTGAAAAATGTCAAAGCAACTCTTGTCGTTAAACTGTTACTGCCGCTTAAACAGTTATCGATCAACACAAACATTACGATCACTCTAACGCAGCACCGGTCATTAAACCCCGACTATAAATTACTAACAGTTCGCATTAACATACATCGTTCCCACTACCGAACGAAATGATAACGATAAACTGGAGATATCGTGGTTTTAAAGTCAGATCGTTGTCCGTCAAAGCCACCGATACCGACAGAGACGCGCCACCCAAGCAACAACGGAACAATCTCCGTATAAGAAACTCGATTATGTCAATACTTATAAAATTCAAAGTCTTAATTGATTTTCTGACTGCCCTATATATCAACGCATAGGCTACACCGCTGGTCCGAGTTATACGAAATATGAAATTTGTGTTCTTTGTGATGTGTAGGTATCCATTTAAAAAGGGTTTTCCAATATTCTATCCCTAAAGACGGAAAGAGTGGGAGACAAATTACCATGAAACTTCATTTTCATAGTCGATAGACTGGAAAATTAGTATACATTTTGGAAGGTGATTAATCTTAATATTTAGTAAAATTAATTCCATCTAGGCTAGTTTAATATATGCGTTTTTAGTGTGTCGTACCCAATTGGTGACAATCGGAACTCTATTACCGAGACTCCGCCGTTCGTCTGTGTCTTTCCAACTGTCCGTAGATCAGCGAACTCCATGGACCGCAATAGGTAGAAAGTTAAAATTTTCACAGATTGCGTATATCTATTGCCATTACAGCAAAAAATAATAACAATATTACAAAAAATACTAAACCAAATTTAAACCTTTACTTAAATCAGCTTCATCTATTGAGTTTCAATCGATTTTTTTCGATTTCTCAATACGAGACAGGCTATTATCAGTTAATAACATTTACAATATTTTTGGTCGGAACTACGGGAACGCTTTTGTTTATTACTGTAGCTTCGATGACTCTGGCCCTTGGAACGTAGTACTAGATACTCGACTTCACCTGATGTTAAGTGACAATAAGACAATAGATGGTGAAGCGTGTTCGCCCAGAATACATCTGGCTCTAACATGTATTGCTGCCGAAACATGGACATGCTCTTATGGCGGTAGATTGACATTGAAAGTGGTAGTTAGCCAGGCGGGTTGGGAAACTCTACCATCATCCGGACTCCACTACTCCTGTGGCCAGGAAATCGAACCCGAGACCGCCGCGATACAAGGCAAGCGGGTAAACCACTACGCCACGGAGACAGTATTTTCATAGTGCAAACTCTTTTGTTCCAAATTAAAAATCATTCTGTAGAAATTTAATCAAAAAACTTCGATGATTAATACTAACGTAATCCAAACTAATTTTATGTATGTGTGAAAAAAATTGTATATTGATACATAAAACTACCATTAAGAATTATATTTTAAGAATAATATATACCAATTAATCTTTTTAATTACTGCGCATTCATATAATGTGGATAATATATTTACTACTAAGTGGAATTTGATACACGAATGTACTCCTTCGCAAGCGCTAAACGCTCGCACACCGGGTACCTCTCATGTAATATTTCAAGCTCACCTCGTGTTCGCTTCTTGCCCTCATGGCGTATCGGATTCCTTTACTGGCAATTACCACGGACACGCTTTCGTTGTTTCAACTTATTTATGTTTTGTTTTTTATATTACACTTAATACATTAAATGCAGTACATATAACGGGATTAACAAGATATGACGATGAGATGAAAATATGATGATATTTATGATACATTTTTCAATCAAATAATATCAAAGCGATAAGCTTAATGTGCTACTTAATAAACTAGTGTCTCATTGTTGTAGGCAGGAGTATCATTTACGAGAAGGAATACAAGACGCATTTTATCTAAATAAATGTATGTTTTTACTAGAACTAAATAACCTCTTTATACCTCTATAGATTGGATTAAAAAGTAAGTTGAGATACAAAAACATTGTTGTGATACTATTACTTATAAGCGTAAATTTTTTTTCGCCTATCAAATTAGAAAGATAAGTAGTACAATAAACATTGTCGTAACTCTTACTATCAACTTTTTTTAATATATATTTATAGTCTTTTTCCTTCTGTATTTCCCCTATCTGTTCGATTTGCCGCTAAGATCGTGTGGTAGAGAACTCTCCGATTTTACTACTGAGGCGCTTCAAATTTTGAACCAAATAAATAGTGTTAATGTATGGTAGTAGTATTTTTTCGTGTCCGCATGGCCAGTTACCACCCTATATCAAGATTTAGTCGGAAAGCCAGCTAAATTGCCGTATATGATAATGTATAATACGAAATATGTACAAAGTTTTATATTATATAAATAATGAATCGATATTAAACTTCTCGATATTATTTATTCATAGAACATTTTGTATGTAATATAGATGCATTTGTCAAAATGTTTAATTAAGTACATGTTCAGACTCATGAGAACTAATGAACGTTTGAGTGGATACGTAACTTTATGCAAAACATTAGCAACTGCCAATGCAATGCCTGTTTGACTATCTGAAGCTAAAGCCACATCAGCTTAATATATAACTTTGCGAGGATAGCGATATACTGTAGCACATTCACTAATCGACTAATAGTCTGCTCAATCTGACAAACTTCTTCTGCGAAACTGTGCAATGCTTCAAAACTTAGGATACTTTGATAATAATTTGAAGTCTAATAAATTTCACTCAGAACGTTTGCTCAATATCAAATTCTTGAATAGAAGCTATGCCGAGCTATATTATTTCATTGGTTATGGGCCAATAGTCAACCTCAACTACACCTGATGTAAAAGACAATATGGTTTTAGATGGTGAAGTTTGCTCGCCCAGAATATTTCTAGCTGCCATATGTTTGACTGCCGAAACACAGCAATGCTGTTATGGCCAATTGACATTGAGCGTGCTAACTAGTCAAGTGGGTTCTATTAAACCCTACTAATATCCAAACGTCACTAATTATGTGCCCTGATAATTGAACTCAGAACTACCGTGTTATAAGGCAATCGGAATACCTTCGCACCACGGAGGGATTATAATGTGTCGCAAATAATAGTAACGCCTGTGTTCATAAAAAAACAGTTTCTTTTTTATTTTTTTTTGTTTATTATTTTTGCTTGAAGTCATTATTCGTTCATTTTATCCGAATTTTAATTAAATTTAAAAATAATTGTATTATAATATCTTCTCATCGACAACTAAAACTATTTTCAATTCTCATTGAAATTTAATATTAATTCATTAAAGTTGGTTTTAATTTAAATTTTTTAAATTTAAAAAGCCGTGCTCTCTAAATTGGCAACATGAAACTGCAGGCCGGGAAAGCAATAACTCTACACCCCTCATTAAAAAAGCAACCGCTTTCGTACCATTGGATCTTGTTTATTATCCGTATGTAATAGTAGACGAAAATTGTAATGAAGGCTGAGGGATTCCCGCAAGACGATAGATAACAAGCTCGAGAAGCAAAACATGCCGCAGGTACTGTTATAAGAGATAGCGATGAAAGTGGTCACCTAGATGAGTCCAACTTCATATCCCAAATTATTTAATCATTACGTAAAAGATAAATCTATTATTAGAAAAAAAAATGATATAACAAAGATGTCATAAAGCTTACAAAGATTTTTTTTTTATTATTAAGAAACTAAAAAATATATTTAATTCATCATCATCATACTGTTGCATCATATCCACTGTTGGAGATAGGCATCTCTCAAGGAACCTCACTCAGATCGATCTTTGACTATACGCATCCAGTCGCTGCCGCCTTACGCAGATCGTCGTTCCATCTTCCCAGGGAGCATCCTGCACTTTATACTTAATTACTTATAATTGCTATTTTTATTGATCGATGTAATGAATTTAGTATACAAGTGCAGTTACAAAGAACAATTTTGAAACAATATCTTCATTACCCGCTCTTAGCTTTATACTTGAAGTGAAACGTAAACTTAGTGCAGAGTTGATTTATGCCCACAGTCGGTTCGAGCTCTCCGCGTACGCTGTATAACTGTTCCTGACCTCAACGTCTCATCAACATACGCTAATCCCACGGGATCGGAACTTTGAAGGGCTCTATACAATTTTCATGTACCAAAAATGTTCGAAATTAATTTAACCGTTCTTGTACTTGTATAATTTATCTGTAGACGAAGCATCGCTCACAGCGCCCTCCCTTTCTGTAACAAACATATACGTATCCGTTTTACGTTTTAGGTTCATGATATATAATGAAAATATGTGTTGTGAAATATCAGCACATATTCATATCTAGCAGTTAAATCGACATTACTAATAAATGACATCTTCCTTTTATTACCACACAAATAATTAACGTGATAAATTACATAAAATATATCTTCAAATCCTTAAAGTTATAACCTATTAAGGTAAATACATTATAGCTTTTCGATTTTATTCTATATACTGCCTCAATGGCACAGAATATAGTAGTCTGAAAACTGGGAGCATTATCTTTGGTTCGACTCCGAAGCTTAAATTTTAACACTAGGTTTTAGATGCTACAACGTTCACTTTAAAAAACGTAATATTTACATATTTTTTTACCCTCTATGTCAAATTGGCTTTGTATTATTTTTTTTTTCGAAAAAAGACTTTTGACGATAAATTAATATATAAAATTACTACTGTGGTGAAAAGAAAGCTATGAAAAAATATATAAATACCTAGTCTTAAAACCAACCTGTGTAGTACCACTTTCATACGTATGAGAACCACATTAGACAAGCACGTAATGCAATATTGAACCACGTTATTACTTGAGGACGGGAGTCAGTCTTGTAGACGAAAAAAACTATAAGAATATGAAATACTATGAAAGAAATTATTGATTTTTTTCTAAAATTGCTTTGATTTACTACAACAAAAATTTGCTTCATGTTAAATGTGAACGTAGCTAGTCTGTGTAAAACTGCCTTGAAATCTGACGTTATCACTAAGAGGACATCCATTTTTTATAAGTACAAATACTAAAACCTTATCAATTATAACAATACTACAGTAATTAGTTGCTAAGAAAATATTTTAAGTTTTATAGTACAAATTTCATTCTTTAGTTATAAATATTCTATAGCTGAAATTATTTTATGATACCAAACTTAAATTCATTTAACTTTACAAAGGCGCATCGCCTTGAGAGTTAGATAAGATTTAACGATGAAATGAATGTAAAATTTTAGTGCCTAATTCGGCAATTAATTATTCATACAGTTAAAATTATCTAATTGATGGTTTTTCTAACAAAGTCAAGAAAATTTTCATTATTCACATTATACAACTTCAAATTCTTTGTTAAATACATTGATGTTGTTATACGCTAATCAATTTAATGCAAAATAATATAATCACTAGGTACTTTATACGTACTTTATAAATATCAACACGCGTGTTAATTATCAAAGGAATTCTATTCCATGACGTAACAACAATTGTAAGAATCACAGGGGAAAGAAAACTATACAATTGATTAACATTCTGTATATAATTTACTACCGGTTTGACAACTTAAGCTCTTCTGAGAACACATTAAGAAACTTATAAGCACTTTTTAGCTGATTTAAATATCTTATTTAACATAACACTACAATGTCATAACTATTTTAAAAAAAATAATTATCACATTAAAAGGTAATAGATATTACAACTAACATCTGCTATTGCTAAGCGCTCAAACTGAATACTTCTGATAACCACTTCACAATCTATTCTCTACGACCGTTCGTCCAAGACTGATTCAGTAAACCAAACCAAAAATGTTGTAAACGTAGTGTTGCCAGCTTTAATAGTTTCCGTTTTAATTAAAATTACATATTGATATTATTCGCGAAGGATTTTTGTAATGTTAAGATATGGCCTATTAACTTAATAATTATATTTCAACAAATAACCCTTTGCCAAAACATTTTATTAACCGATTGTTAGCTTTATTATAGTAATTTAAACAATTTATTTTACAATGTATTAAAGACATATTTTGATGTTGCTAACACGTAACAGTCCCGCAAATTTACTTAAGATAGACAAAATGTGATACGCCTTCCCGTTAGCATTAAATCTTAATTAGGATGTGTATGCAGTACTATTTTATTAGCAATAGGCTTAAAAGAAATTGCCTCAATTGACAGGTGGCGTTAAGTGTTAAAGAGATCGTATATTGCGAAGCGTGTTTGCATAGATTAGAATAGATTCTCAAAAGTATGACGGCCAGTATATAATGCTATCATGGTAATAGATTGACTTAAAAGAAGATAGCAGTTTAAACAAAAACCTACCATAATTCAAACTAGTACTCATGTGGCCTCAGAATCGACCTGGATCTTCCTTGTTAAAGGATAAGAGTAAACCGTAGTACCACGGATGCATTTGCAACTCGATAAACAATAAATTATTAACGCAAACTGTATAACCGAACGTTTCCATCGTAATTTAATCCGTCGCCATTTAACAACGGAACGTCAATGTCTACAATTGTACGTGAATTGTATTGTAACAAACGTTCTACGTCGATATCTAAATGAGGTTAAAAGCTCGCGCGGAGCGATGTTTTGTGAACGCGTCGATCAAATGTCAATCCAATACGTTGAGGTATGAAAATATATCGAAAAGAATGATTCAGTTTGAATTCGTAATGCGTAACATTGTTGAAGGTTTGTTTACGTTTTATTGTGTTATTAACACGATCGGAGTGATGATAATAATTTATAGTATCAATTATGTAAGAACTAAAGTTTATGTAATATCAATAGGCAAGTTCAATAGAAATGTACATTTTAAAAAATACCATTTGATGTAAATTATTAATATTAACTTATAGTGAATACTATCATACCTATTATGCGATGACTGTAATTGATTTTAGAAATTTTTAATTAATATTATTATCTTGCAATAATAATTTTGTATTACAAATAAATATACGAACATCGCACTTCCTCTCTCCTACGTCATCCATACATCAATTTTATGAAAATTTAAAAAGTCCGTAACGAAAATATTAACACGTTTGTAGCTCCACGGTCACACGTCAATCTTTGTGAAGAGTTAACGAGAAAGAGCTGTGTGAACTTAATAAAGTATCTTACATACTGGCGCGTTTACGAAGGAAATGTTAGATAACATAAAATTACTTCTAAAGTAACCCATTTTCGAACGGGGTTTCCAAACCAAGGTCTGCCCGTTGCGCTTTGAAGGAAAACATGTGACGTACTCGCTGTAGTTAATGTCAGCGATAAAACTGGATTGCGGTTTGTAATTTATTAAGGTAAATTCTCTGTGCTGTCGTTGATTTATCGCAAAGAATGAAAATGTGTAATTTTCAATTCATGTTTTTATTATTTTCTGTGCTCTTTGGATACTTGTTTATAAAAATTCAAATTTTTTTTACATTTAAATTAGATGTTGGAATACATTTTCGAGTGTTTAACTAAGTCAGATAAATTGTAAGAGAAGTGAATTTACACTTAATAAAAAATCACGAGGGTTGTATCAATCATATAGGTCCCAATTACATTTCGACGGACGTTAGTGCTTGGTGCTCTACCTTCGGAGCTAGGATGGATAAACATCGTGTCGTGAGCGAATGTGGCTGTTAACACGTAACGAGGTGTGGAGTATAAGCTCACCAGTCATGATCATGTCTTAGCCAGTTATTCGCCGACCACTGACCTTTCAACTCGCATTGAAACGCCATTACGGAGCCCACACGTAACATCAAAATTGACAAGTAAGTTATCATGACATAGAAATCAATTTCGCTTGCACCCACAAATCGGTTTTAACCAGTTTGGTTTTTATGTATAAGAGACGTCGGCATCAGCGATAATTTGTATGCTTCATTGTATTATCATCAGAACGTGTTGTACGTACAAGTGTAAAAGAAATAACTGTGTAAAAATAAAGAAGTGGCAGAGAATAAATTTTAAAATTGCGTTCTGAACCCGAGTTAAAAATCGCTCAGTAATTACACAGATTGTTACAATAACAAACTTTTTGGATAATTTTAGGTTGTTTCTTGAGTTTGTATTGTTTTACAAAAAAATTTAACGACTATTAACAAGCCATTTTTACACTACTGGTATAATATTTTTTCCACAAAAATCTTTAATAACATTAAGCTTATTTTGCTTTTAACGGCCTCTAATTGCTTTAGGAGTTGAGTGAATTGTCTTATTTTTTATCGACAATAGGCTAACACTTCAATTCACTTGATGTTAAGTGACAATGACGTACGTGATTAAGCGTGTTCGCCAAGAATACTCTCTCGCAGCCGCATAGCTGCCAAAATACAACAATGCCATTTCGGCCGCAGTTTGATATTGAGTGTGGTGGCTACCTTGGCAGTTTCGAAAAACCTTACCATCATCTACATTCCACTATTCATATACAGTTTTGTTGACACATAAAGTGGTGATGGTGTAGCTACCAAACTTATGTCTTATTGTCATAATCACGAGTGTCACTCTCGACCAGATGAAAATTTTGCAGGAAACAGGAAATTCGATAACGAAAATTAAAATATGATATTCTTTTCAAAACAACACCCGAAAGCCGCTCATCCGGTAGCGAGCGTTATACTACAAAAGCGCATCAAAACCGAGTGCAAGGCAAACATTCGTGAAGTCTACAAAGCATATTCTAACGCTTCGTGTATCCTCTAACACGGCCTTTGTAGAGTCTCCCCCCTGGTGTTAACGGAACCCTCGTGGGTTTTGCGGCCAAGTTTTAATTTAGAGTGCTTTTTTATAATGAAATATTTATTGCATAAAACTTTAAACATAAAGTAAATTTTATATTTTAAGATATTTAAGCTTTAGATAAGGAAGTAATTTAAATTATTGTGTAAAAACCAGAAGTATTCTAAGCGAACATTCACTATATATAATTTATATCACCATTTATAACCATAATAATTATTACCATTGTCACTTACTATCAGTGTTATCAGGTGAAATCGAGGTCGTGTTAGTCCATAACCGATACAAAATAGAAAACACTTAAATTAAAGTACGAAATACCTAAACTTAATTTTTCTATTTAGCTTCTAATGATTTAAATAGATTACATAGATTAAATTAAATAGATTACATAATAAAAATTTGTACTTTAGCGTTAATCAGAAAACTTAATTAAAGATGTTTTTAAATGTACATAATAAACATTCCTATTCATTAAACAAAAATATCTATAGGTAAATATAACTCTCTTGTAGTTGTAGCTACACATCTTGTAACAGTTATATACCGTGTCAATTATAACGTTAATATTAAATTAATTCAACAAATTAAGTAAGCAATGTAATAAATTTTACAATAATACTCGGTCGGGATAATTTCGCATTCCTATCGCTTACTGTCCAAGCAACTAGCGTCCTCCACGTAAAGATTTAACTTAGATGCGGGAGATTATGCAATGCAAAATGTTTTAAGTCACTTTGTCGAATTAAGCTTGATTGTTCACTTTATTATTTTAGTTACAACGAGGATTACTCGACGCTGCGCAAGCTTAACATTGCTTTAATTCCGCGATAAACTTTAAGCTTTGCGCTGCGAACAGGTAAATTCGAGTTTGTTTTACTCACTTTTCTCGGAACTTTATAATAAGATATTTTTTTATAGATATTACTTAAAAAATCTAATTAATAGCAAAATTAATTCTTCAGTTCAAGGATGTAAACAAATAAGTTCGTTTGATGAATATTGATATCTAATGAAAAGGATATTTATTAACTTACTCTGGCTGCTTTCATGGCGTAGTAGGTTACCACTAGTTTTGTAACATGGAGCTCTCTAGTATAATGCAGTTATGTTCCGGCAATAATACATGTGAGGGGCAATGTTTTCCGGTGTGCATGCTCACCATCTATGGCCATATTGTCACTACTATGTGAAGTTGTGGCCAACTTAAAGTGCAAGTTCTCTAAATGTGCATAGTAATAATATTAAAGTACATGGTTTGAAAAACTCTAAAAGTAGAAAAATAAAAAATTATATTGTTTCTTTCCCAGTTAATAAGTAAAATAGAAAAAAAAAATAACCGATGCCACAAACATAATTTTTTCACGAACTTTCAATCCCAAATAACCAAAGGAAAGGAAATTCAATGATATAGAAACTTTCATATGAGTATTCTTATACTTTCCTTGCAATCGTTAAACGTATATGACACGTTCTATTCTTTCCATACAAATGTTCTGTGCAAGAATAAGTCTCTGCATTATGGTCGGGTAATGCACTTAATTTTTACGATTACTACCTTTGTATACAGCAAGAACATTGTAAAAGGGGAATAAGTGAGAGTTATGCTCTGGTAACTTAACAATATTCAAGCTTCTATTAAATGAAACCGCCTCTTACTATGCATCGTCGTGGGCAGTGGCGAATAGAGACCCCGGAGATAAGGTGGCTATAATGGCTATTTAGGTAATAGGAAACTGAATTCATTGTGCAATATACCACGGTCAGAGGTGCATACAATATATGTATCGCGTATAGAGTATAAATGTTACGAGATGTTATAATATTTAAAATCTATGAATTTTTTTAATTATTTGTTTAAGCTTTTACGCAAATTCCAAATAACAATTTCTGCCAATCTAATAAAGGGTTGAGCAGAGGCGAATGTGGGGAAGAACACCGGATTAGTATTTGCGTAGTTATAATTTGTAGGTCATAGCCTAAACTACTAGGTTATTAGCGCGTAATATTGATCGTATTTTAAATCTTACATGAGCAGCTTGAGCACTTATCGGATTTATTTTAATTGCCTTTGATGATTCAGTGATTCTCTTTCATAACTTTCAACGAGTAAGATTCTCAATTTGACGCGGGCCTTTTTATTCTGTTCCTTTTGTTTCTTTTTAAATATGACTTTATACTCGATGATCGGATTTAGGTGAAGGTTTCTTTTCTATTCTTGGAGGAAAAGTAATTTATTATTTATACATATAAAAAAAGTAGTAATTGATTAACTAACTGGCCTATATATTGATGCCCAGTTTAAAACGCTGCTCCTGGGAACGTGAAATTTAGAGAGTATATTCTTTATGATGTGTAGATATATAATATTAAGAATGGAGGGTGTTCAAATTTTTTCCCCTGAGTGGGAGAGTTCAAATTTAAATTAACTCTTTTTCTCCGAGTCGATAGTCACAGAAATTTGTACACATACTGGAGTGGGATTATTATTTATATTAAATAAAAAATTACCACACCAAGAAAAGTAGGCCGGTGACAGGTATTTGTTAGTTCTTGATTTTTTCATTTACACTTACCAAGTATTGCGTACTTAAATCGTTTTAACGAACCTGTTCGATCTTTGACAAGGTAACTCCGAACACCGACGACTGAGGTGGTAAATTAATTTCCATAAAAATGCATTACAACACGAACAAATTATTATTAACGATCGGTTCAATCAAATGCAATGACTCTCATCAAAATGAAACGTTCTATTCGTTCGGTCGGTATAAACAATAACCAACGAGAGCAGTGGCATGCCTGTAAGGCAAGCCCGAACACTTAAATACCCACCTGCGTATTATTAAAAGTAATAACATGATGAAATTCTTTACCGTTTTTAGCATTTTTATCGTCTCGAGACATTATTATACCAACACTAATTTATTGATATTTTTTTATTTGCTTTAGGTTGTCACTTGATATCAATTTCACATGGTTATAAGTGACGTTGAGGCCGTAAACCATCTGGTCATGCGCACTCGTTCAGAATACTTCGGTTCTCATATATATGACTGCCAGAACGCTTATGGCGGCCGATCAGTAGTTAGCCAGGCAGGTTCAATATAACTCTACCACAATCCAGATTACATTACTCATGTAGCCCCGGTATCGCACCAGGAGACAAGGCCAGCGGTTAACGTAAGTGAACGAGGTTTAAGTTCACATCATTGCATTACTCGTAGTAGAGCGAGCTGACCTTTTTGCTTTTATGGTGTAGTTGCCACTGAGTGAAAGAGTTTCAACGGTTGACTACATAGGAATCCAATCACAACAAAACGCGTAACCACGCTGACCCTTTTCATTCATTAATTAATCCGTAATGCGTAGAACGCTCAAATGATGGTCTCTTAAACCGATTACTCACGTGGAAAGCGTCAATCGCACTTGTACAGATGTCAATTAACCTCGGATTGCAAACGGGAATATGTTAAACGATGGGGGCGTTTGTTTCGCGCGTTCGGCTGGCGTGATAGTTTTAATTAGGAACTCGTGTTTTCACGACGTGTTTTAATACATTTCTGTTGGAATTTATCAGTATAAAATATTTTGTTCCTATTAAAATCAAACAGCATGCCGATCAAACAAACCTTTGTACTATTCATTTATATAATATTACCTCCTTTGTTCGGCAGAATGCTTCAGGGGACTTCTGGCAGAAGACTCAGAAGAACAACATGGGATTTTAGCTGGTAAGAGTGATTTCTATATAGTAATTTCTAAGTAACAATTTCTTTGTCCCCACAGCGCAGGAGTATCTGTAGGAAAAATAGGAGACATCTTCTATCAACCTGATGGCCGACCAATGTAAGTGTTTAAAAGTATTATGTTTTTCTATCTACTCACCGTAATAAGCAGTGTCAAAATTTCCATCTGTATTTGCCAAATTAAAATCAATAGCAAAATACTGCTGCTAATAATAGAACATAGTTAAAACATAATATACGAATAAATTATTTCTTTAAAATTCATTGCACGTTTTAATTAGTTATAAAATTTTAACGTTTTACAATATCAAAACTAAAAGTAGTGCGTAAAATATTACATATGCGCCAATGCTTTGGAAGCGAGTTCAGTTAAATTTGCGATTTGAAATCGCATCGCTGAGCCAAGCGCGACAGGCCAACGAACACCCTTGCGGCGCACTTCGTATTAGTGCGAATTAATTAATTTTTGTCTGCGGTCTAATTAGGGCCGTGGGGTGCACTATAAATGGTCTGGAAACTTTATAATTATCGGAGTTCGAAACGGACAAGCGTTTACGAGGTGAGGACTAGCCGTTTAACGGGTATTAACGCACTCCGCTGAAGTTTTGAGCGCCTAACTTCAGTGCTTATATCACTAACTTAGACCTTTAATAATATTCATGAACTTCCTACCTCCTTTTTATTTAACCCGTATTCGCCTCATTAGCATCATGAAAACTCGTAATTAAAAGTTAACCATTACAGAGATTGCATCAAAAGTATTGTCTTAATGATCATCAACGTACATGTTTCTTTAATTTTATTTAAATTTAAAGTTTAATTTTATCAAATGCTAATGTATTTGCCTTTTGTATTAATCGTTTGCTGATGGGTCTATCGTTCATCATTGACAGTACACTTAAGCTGTGACAGATCACTTTATACGATACGACAATTGAACGGCCGTACACATACCTGACGGTATTAGATTATGTATTAAACAAGTTGAGTGTTAAACACTATCGCCTTGATAGCACAATAGATCTATACACAGTCATTTACTGATTGGCAATTCCGTTCGGCTACCGGTGCGCGATTGATGCGGTTAATTGCAGAGGTGCAATCAGAAAGACAATTAGTAAAGTACGAGGTTTGATTGCGGGAGACGGACTGATGAGGGATATTCTGTTGATCAAAGGCGAAATTATTTTGTTTCAGTTCACGTTCCAATGAGATTTACTTTAGTCACTTCGTGAAATTCAACTCGGCGAGATATTAAATTCGAATTCCGCGTCTTCTGATAAATATAGAACAATAGAGAGCAGCACAAAGTAATTGACTTTTTTTTAATTAGTTACACAAATGTAAAAAAAGAGAAAGAGAAAATGATCAAACTTTTCGAAAGCTTCAACCTTTACTCACCAAATAATGTCGAAGAATAGTGTAAAAATAGCACAAGCATAGCAAAAGCGTTATACACGCACGCATAGCGAACATCCCAATACACTTGTTTTTAAATGGAGTTGAATTGAATACTCAGTTGACATTTGTTAACACACGCATAAAACGTTTATAGGGACATTGATCTGTCATTGCCAAATTAACAATGAGATTATTATCAATTACATAGAAGGATTTCATTATAACAATATCGTTGACTTCCATATAAAGTCCGCTTCTTTCGAACGCAAGGCAGCCTTTATATTCCTCTGAGAAAAATTTATGGCCCACATGAGTAATTCATGTATGTGTGAGTATGTTGTTACACATGGGAAACGAGTGGAGCAGACTGGAAAGGTATATGGTCTGTGGATGCTGTCCACGGTGGTGTAGAGTTACATGGCAGCCGTTTGTGGTAAGAGGCTTTGTGATAATAACTTTTAAATTATGGAGAAGGTATTATTAAAGTTTTAATTAGCAATATCATTTTATGAATCAGTAAGTTATTTCGTTCATTACAAAAATTCACAATTAAATTTAATGTTAAGGTTTATTGTAGTCTCAATTTATACCAAACGTGTATGGACCCATTATTTTATGATTAAAATATATAAACATGAGACAATAATTCTTAGTAAATAAAAAGTAAAAACAGAAGTAATTAATATGGCAAAAGATTCTTGGAAGTTTCAGCTAAGTTCACCTCTTTTTTTGTGTAATTAAAAATATTATTCATGTCTTATCTTTTATCCTTCAAATTTTATACTAGGTATCATTAATAACTATATTCTCGATTAACTATAGTGTCGATTAATTGCAAGTTACGTTTTAATATCATTACATTAGAGTGCCACAAAATTATCTAATACTTTATGATTAAATTCTAATTTATAATTAAATGAAAATTTCCTATGGTTATTCATATTTTCACACAAGAAAGCAATGATACGATCAGAAAATTAATTTCTGATGACGCTCATACTCAGGCGCTGATCTGACGAGAACACAATGTTTATAAACTACTGCTTAGCGTTAGAAATATTGAGAGGTATATAACTACTTGGTATTTCTCAAGCGACACTTACCATCATTATTCTTTATAACTTAAAATTTACTACTTTGTAATATTTTATAGGACAATATTAAATTTATCGTTCGGTGTTTAATCTACGAGACTCTCACGCAACCGTAATCTTATAGCAGCAGAGGACCTACAGTGGCGGTCATGCCGAGCCGGACTTCATTCAAAGTCACTGGTTCTGGAATTCGGTGATGTAATCTAATGAATCATGATCGAATTCTCGACATAATTGGATTATACAGAATTTGAACATGACAGAATATTTGTATTATATTACCTTAAAACGGTCAATCCATGTCCATATTGATAATGAAATTTTACTGTGCATTAGTAATAGTGCATTAGTAATTAGTGTAATTATGTAAATAACCTTTTAGTAGTAAATATTTAAAAAAAAACATCAGGTAAACAGTCATCAGTTTACCTGATGGTTGATCGTGAAAAAAAAACTTCGTTGTTCTCATAAACACTATGAATAAGAACGTAATTTCTTTTTTTTCCGGATTAATTAAAATTTTAATTTAAAGCCTGTCTCCGTCATAAATAAATATCTTTTATTAAGTTAAAAATAAAATTATTTTTTGATGTTACTTTGCCGGAGGTCTAGATATTGTTAAGAATTGAAATACCTTGATAGGCGTTTTTGAATTTTAGCTAACAAAATTTTTGGTTCAGTCAGTTAGGAGATCCGATGTCATCGACAGGACGCACAGATAGATAACAACGCTTATTCTCAATTTCCATCAATTTTAAGAGATTATTTTGGTATTTATAGTATGAAAGCCTTAACGTGGCAGTGCTGTTATGGCGGCAGATTGACAATATCGTTTCGAAAAGACTTTACCACCGTCCAAGCTTTTCACCTCTTACGTGGGGCAGTTAAGCTTAAATACGGGAAGCTAATTGGTTCATAGTTCTTACAATGGAAGCCGGGATTAGTAAGTTATAAAGATTATAACAATTATTAACATTTCACTATAGAATTTCCATCTCTATGTCGAACCACCCGACCGTGTATATCCATTAGCGTGTTCGGAATCAAATTAATTGCTGATTCAAGTACATTGAATGTAATTAGAGGATGATATTCTAATAGGTCTGTTTGATTATTGATCATTTTCACTTTAATTAAATTAATTAGTATATAAGTATTTAAAGCACAAAATACTAGATGGTATCTATTGTATTTAAACATAATTAAAGGAGTCAAAAGTCGGTGTTCACAATTTATTCCCGCCAATTTCAGAGCCAATCAAAATATTGCAAGAATTAATTGGTTAATATTTAGTTCTTAATAATACTAACTGACTGATGATACAAATGTTATAATTTTATTTATTTGTAACACCACATTTTAAATTAATTTATGAAGAGATTAATTAACTTACGCCATTAAAACTCCATCCAAGAGTCGTGAAATTGACATAACCATGAGTGTCATTATGTCATTATATTTTTATCATGTAATGTAAAACAAAAGGAAAATTTCGTATTATGTATTCGTAAATATAATTCTTTGTGACCTGATATGCTTAAAGTGCGAACAGATGTTTTGTATTCGTATATTTGTTGATTTATAATAAGTACGTATAAACTTTATTCACATTTAAATTCATAATAGATTTTTATATAATATGGCGATGTTCTTTAAATGATGGTACCAACACGTTATCAGATAATTGTCTACATATTTTTTTAGTAATTATTGTAAAAGCTCTTAAATATTTGTGTGGTAATTTACTGCTGTTTTAAAGTTTATTGCCTAAGTTAAAATAAAGTAAATTTTCAAAACGAATCCTTAAAAGGAACATTCTAATTTACAAAAAGATCTCTCACTGATTATAAAATTAGAAAGACAAAATTTGTAAATATTCAAGGTTTTGGCTTTTATATTGTAATGGTTATTAAAAAATTCTGTAAAAAAAAATACTAAGCCGTAAGTCTGTAAGTTAAGCTAGGATCAAAAACGTCATTTCGTTTCAGGCAATTTTAGCTTAGACGAAGTACATGAGGCGACTTTTATAAAGAACTGCTTTTAACCCGGGATGAACTAGTATGAAAACAAAACACGACTAAGTATTTCATTACAAAAGGCTTAATTTAAAAAAAAAGAAAACCTCGAGCGCAATAGAGGATTTACATTTTTTAATCGCACGAGAAAAGAACCGTGGACTTAAGTACGAACTCAAAGTTTAAAAGTCTGCGGGATATTTACAATAATCTTTTCGAGGGGATTATGTTAAATCTGACTTTTCTCTAATTTAAAAAATCATCGCGTTGAATTTTACAATGAACATTGTTATTCATTCATTTATTATTCGTTACCTCAAAGTTCGTTTATCTTAACAGTTTTCCTTTTTTTCTACACTAAACATATTTAGTGTTCCCAAGTTAAAAAACTTATCGGATACTTGGATATGGAATCGAATTTGCTTGTCATACAATAATGGTTTTAGTTGTTGTTTTAATTAAGAATAAACAAGTACGAAGAAAATTTCAATGTTTAATAATGAACTCAGAAAGTTTTGCGAGAAAAAGTTTTTATGTATGTGAGATTACCCAGTTATAATTTATTATAACTGGGTAATCTCACATACATCAAAACTTCTCTCCGCATTTTTTTCGAGCTAATTAAAGTTATAGTGTCTCATTGAAAAATGGATTTGCGTCGAGAACATTTTCGTGCTGTTTTTTTACGATTTTAAGGGAACTGGAACTGGTCTGGAAGGCCTGGAACCTGACGCGTCGTATGATACACTTCAAATGGCATTTATGGATGAAAACCCTTCTAAGGTAAGCGCAGTCGATTATCTTTGGGGGAAGAAGAAAGAAGTGGTCGCCCTTTGACGGCTGTTGCGGAAGAAAACGTGCTAGTAGTGAAAAATTCGATCAAAGACAATAGACGAGTTTCAGCATATACTGCAGATTTGATCAGGAAGCCTTTGCAACATTCTACATATGCACCTTCGGGTGCGGAGGATAGTTTCACACTGGGTGCCGCACAACCTCACCGATGTTCAGAAGGCAGCAAGGATGGAATGGTGCCATGATATGATAGACAAATTTGAAATAGACTCGTCTCGACATTTTTAATAAGTCGTTACAGGTGTTGAATCTTCGATTTATCAATACGATCCGGAAACGAAGCGCCAGTCGACGGTTTGGGTGTTTCAAAACAAATTAACGTCTACCAAAGTAAAGCGACCTAGAAGCGAAGGAAAGATTGTGATCGTTATCTTTTTTAATTTGACTAGCTACTTGGTGTCAATTCCTTTACGAAACCAAGGAAGCATTAACGCCGAATGGTATACTACTAAATGTTTGGCAGAAGTTTTCCCTGTTGTGAGCAACAAGCGATCAAACACAGGGCTATACGGACTACTGCTCCACCACGACAATGCGCCCGCGCACACAGCAATCAAAACGAGGGACTTCCTAGACAGCACACCGATCAAACTTCTGGGTCACCCTCCTGACAGCCCTGACCTGGCACCGTGTGACTTCTTCTTATTCCCAAAAACAAAAAAATGGGCTCAATAGGATACAATTTTCGTCGCCGGATGATGCGCTTTCAGCGTTCGAGCAGGCTGTAAGCGAGGTGTCTGCGGCGGACTGGAAAGTGTTTCGAAAGCTGGTTCAAACGCATGGAACTTTGTATAGAGGCTTGCGGAGAGTACATGTAATAAAAATATTTTTACCAATAAAACATTTTTGTAGTGTCGCAAAACTTTCTGAGTGTCCCACGTATGCTGTTTGTATAATAAGTAATTTATGTTTCAATGAAATAAAGGAAATGACATTATAATTCAATGTGATAAAGTATGTAATAATAAAATTACTGCAGCGTAGGTCGTAAACGGTTAAATCTGTACAGTAATTATGAACTATACATAGAAAGAACATTCTTTGACATACAAATGTTGTTATTGATATTAAGGAATAGAAGAATTGTACGTATTGGATTTCCATGTCACGAGACATTTTCTTTCATTCCAAGCTGTATTGACGTTTTTAAATTATTATTTTTTACAGACTCGCATTCTAAGTGTGCCTTTGAGTTTTATGACCAATTGTTATTAGAGGCGTAACAAAATTCTGTATAACAATCGCAGATGTAGGTTATTTGATTTATTAAAGGTAACATTACAACGTAACTTGACAACAACGACACTGTTATAGGTAGACTTTAGCACCCCGTCGCTTTAAGTTACGAATGATATATTTCATTTGCAACTAACTACAGTCACATGTAATTAAAATACGGAACATAAACAAGAACCCTTAATTACTGCTACACAATAAATGGTTATGAGCATGCTTGCTCAAGTATTCAAGATTGTACAAGTTTTAAAATTAAGTGGATTACTCCACATCCAAAAGAGAATACTTCTAAACTTTCGCCATTCTCGATTCTTGCCTTGGAAGTGAAAAACAATAAATCGTTCAAGAAGAACAAATAACTTGACTTACAAAATTAGCTCAAACTTAATTGTTGAGAACAGAATAGAATTTGTAATTAACAAAGGACTTGGTAGACGACTTTTATTTCAAGATCGAGTATAAAGTAACAACGCTTTTAATTTAGCTGCTTAAAGTTAAATTGTAAGCATTTTGCGTTGATTGGAACAATAACGGCTACTATTAGCTTCTTGCATTAAATTCTTTAACTATCGAGTATTTTCTGGTGACAGCTCTCTGGTGCCAAATAAAATTTAAGTAAATACTGCGTATTTTTGTCATTATGAAATAACATACAACGATACTGTCTGAGGGGCGCCATGGGTAGTTATATTACTAGGACATTGAGACCAAATATCATATATCTCAAAAGCAATAGGTGTGTGGTTGATAAATATTCTAAGCAACGCCTCACTGTTATTGGCGATGTTTTGTTCTTCCAGATGCATTGCAAGACCTACAAGTTACAAAGTGGTGACAAAATATGTAAAAAATCATTAGTTCTTTTTATCTACCTTATTCATGTTATGTCAATGTATTAATAAGAATTTACTCATTTTATTTTAAACCTGCTTCATTACAGTAGTATAATGACTTTTGGACTTGAATGGTAGTACCGTCACTGCTCATGACATATTTCTCATAAAGAGTAACAGTAAGTGTCAACATTAGTAAAATTCCAGAAGTGTCTAGGTTTAATTATTGAAGATCATTATTGATGTACTCGTATTTTTTTTAATTTAAAATGTATCTTGATCATGATTTTTAAATAAAAAACTAAAAATCTTAATAAACGATCACAATATTTGTTAATTCATATTATTGAATGATTAGAAATTGCATATTTTTTATAACTCAATTTGTTAGTTCGAAAAGAGTTTTAACTCATTTAAGAACGAATATTCTTTAGAAATCTCGTATAATCAATAAAAAGCTTTAAAAGAATAAAACATAAATGTCAATATGACTTGCAAACGTAAACAACAAAATGATAAGTTTATACACATTCCATACAGCAAATTGCCTTGTTTTATTGCTAACATTTTACGGCGTCAGCTGTGACTTCAACCTAAATGAAGAAGAATGGATATTATTAACTAAACCTCAGCAGTATATTCCTTCTTCACATAAGACTTTATCAACCCGCACTCAACTATCAGGCTCTGTTACTTCACTATACGATGATATTAGTAATGTGAAATTCGGGAAACTATTTACGGCGGATCCATATTTGTATGAACACGTAGAATCGAGCACAGAAAATGATAAAACAAAATATTATAATGATTTTACAAAAAAGTTAACGTTGAATGAAGTTGAAAATAAAAGCGCCGATGGTATACAATGCTTACGGTGTTTCACGGACAGAGGTTTTATGTCAGAAGAAACATGTTATAGTGGTAAGACGTAAGTAAACAAAAATGTTTCAATAAATAAATTTTGGTTTTGCTAATAACTCTTCAAAGAATAACAGCTCATTTGATAAATTACTACACAAATACTTTTACCTTATAAGTTCTTGTAGGAACATTTCATAACAAAAACAAAAAAAAAAGTAAAATAAATTTTATTATTATGTTGAATAAGCATAAATTGCCATTAAAAGCTTAATATATTATATTAACAAAGTAAAGCTTTACTTATTTGATTTTACAATTACTTTTTAGTTATTCTTGCATTTTTCATATCATGGGCGTATATACTATAAAAAAAAGTAGGTTTTATCTTTTAAGTATGTTATTTCTTCAAATTTCTTTGCCTTTAAATATTAATAGATAAAGATTTTGTTGTATTTAATAGTAGCGTGTAATTTAATACTTCTGTTTCTAATAATTACTTATATTATTTTTATTTAAGTCAAACAAAGTTGAAATGTTCTGCTTCCGAAATATGCTATACAGAATTGCATCCACAGTATATAAAAAGAGGATGTTTCATGCCGAAAAAAATGAATAGAACCTTTGTGTGCAACTGTCCACTATGCAACGACAAGCCTGCGTATGATTCAATATATTATCAATATAAAAAAATTGGCGACTGGGATTACCATAACAAACGTGTTCAAATACCGATTTTAGGAATGCAATTAATATGTAAAGTTTGTGATACGAGAGGTATAAATAAAATAGCAGATGAAAATTGCAGATTTGGTAAAAAGTAAGTTGTAAGAAATATTAAATTTTTGTTAATAGTAATTAAGTTAATAAAAATTAATAACAGTGAAACTTCATGCACTTCTGGTACATGAAAATTATTATTGTTAAGGACAATACTGAGAAAATATAATGTCTCTAAAAAAGTTAAGTAATTGTTATTTTGAAAGTTATCCGATATATTTTGTTTTCCAGTGCGGATTATATTGTTTGCGGACGTAATCAAGTTTGTTATCTAAACTATGATGAAGAAAGTGACTTTGTTTCAAGGGGTTGCATAGATACACCCGCTTATAACTCGATGTATTATTTCTGCAACAATTCTCTATGCAACTCAAAACCATTTTACATCCCGAAAATACGGTCAGAAAAATTATTGCTAAATGACCTCTCACCAAAACCTTCTTCTATTTCCAAGAATTTGGCTGTCGCTATAAAATATGCAAGTATTTTTAAGATATTGGTAACAATAAAAACAGTATTTACTGTCTCAAATTCTGACTTTTCATAAATTACATATTGTTTTGAAATGTGACAAATGTCGATTTATTTTGTCAAAATAATATAAATTTTTTCTGTAACAATGTCAAGGATTTTAATTTTTGTAAAATTGTATTTTCTTATTAATTTTATCAAATGTATTGAGGATCCATCTCCAAAACTTAACAAACGATTGCCTAATTTTCGTCGGCAAGTCGAGGAACTTTCAGATGACTTTACTACGGACAAAAGTGAGGAAGACGCAAACGTAAATTTGGTTGCTTTCCTTGTTAAAAATGCCAAGGAAATATTTGGTGAAACTGAAGAGACCACAACTACTACGACTTTAAGAACTCCTAAATACACACTTTTCCCTGAGGATACTACTTTCCCTGAAGAAAAAACTTTTCCTAAAGATAGAAGTTTCTCCGAAGAGAGCTTGTTTCCTGAAATGAAGATAGTTTCAGAAGATAAAAATTTTGGTGAAGATAATAGCTTACCTGAAATAAGAACTTTCGCAGAAGTAACAACGGCTTATCAAAAAGGATCTACTTCTGTTTCACTTTTCAATAAAACAACAAGCCTAGAAAGATTTAATGTTACGTCTCGGTTCCAAATTCCAGTTCGTTCTCCTCCTCCTACATCTGTTGCTTCTGTGACCACTAGCACTACCAACTTTACGATTGCTCCCACTACAACCATTGCTTTCCGTTACAATGACATGCACTCGAAAAACATAACTATACCTTTGCCAACACTCTCAACAAAATTGCCCACAAGAACTGAATTCAGAATTCGAACCCCCATTGAGTTTACTGTTAACGTTGAATTAATAAGAAAAGAGGTAATGAATTTAACTAATATTGATAATAATGTGGATAAGATAAACTTAGTAAATACAGAACCTCGAAGAAAACAACATAGAGTACCCTCTTTTAATGATATTCCCTTTAATGAAAAAAAATCCATACCCTCAAGGAGATCATGCATAGCCTGTAATAATGTTCAATTGCAAGAATGCAATGAACCCAAGAATAGATTGTAAGTAAATTGTTTTTATAATAGTTTATATTTATATCATTAATGTAATTATACGTTACATACTAATCATTATGGATGTCATGAATCCTTTAGTGTACTATCATTTACTAGTTTAGACACCTAAACATTCATTTAGGAAATACCTACGTCTAGCAGTGTACGCTGACAAGCATTGACGATAATCATTTCGACGAATTTGCAAAACATTAAATATGGTTAGTATGCCACATTTTATAAAAGTAAAATATATTAAAGATTCTTAATATGGCTCTTTATGAATTGTATTTCATTTAAACTCATAGATATTTTAATTACTTCATCTAAACTGGTGGTCTTCAACAGGGTTCCGACAGTTATTTGTGAGCACGAAGAAGATCTGTGTTATTCGCAACAAACACCATTCGGCTTAATAGATCGCGGTTGCTTCAATGTTAATCTTAACGTTACAACGTACGTCTGTTCGTGCAATCTTTGCAATTACATATCTATATCTGAAATGCCCTACACATTCGCAAAGAGGAAAGAATGGGTTGACAACGTCATAGATCTTTCGAGAACGAGGAGTTTCCGTACTTCAATTTACAAAGACATGTCGTGTTTAAGTTGTGAAGTAAATGCTACAGCAAATTCATTTGATATGTTAGATAACGCGAACTGCTTGGAGGGAAACATGTAAGTAGATTCGTTAATTCTTTACAAAACGAATTTGATTAATATTATAAAAATGTACCATCGCTTATATTCAAACTGAAATTTGATTTGCTGACATTAATCATAAATATCATGTTGATAATACAAGGCACGATTTGGACGATTTTTCTATTTCTACAGCCGAATAATCTACACCACACTATTTCTTTGAATTTCCTTAGAGTTACGTATTTTTTAGTCTGTTTAAAAAATAATAATTTTAAATTACTTTTCATCATATTCTTTAAATTTTTAGAGGCGTCTTACCAACAAAACAATGTGCTGATGATGAAATATGTGGTGTTAAAGCCCTAAGAAGCAATGGCTACCTCTGGCGTGGATGTCTCAAAAGTCCGTTGTATAACTACTGGTGGTCACTCTGCGACAGTGATTTATGTAATACCGACAGTGTTGTGTCTTTGTACGACGATTTTTGAATGTAATGAAATTATAACTAAACAATGACGTAGTAGTCATCATTACTCTCCGCTAATATAAAGAAATAATTAATAAAATTTACACTCGAAATAATATCTATGATGTTTTAATCACGCACATAAAAAAAAATTGTAGACTAAAATAATAGTTTAGTTAATAGATTGTAAAACATAATTTAAAAAGAAATAGTAGTAAGAGAAGATATTTATTGCCAAATTCCTAAAAACTTCATAAAACCCTGTTCTGTAGTACAAATAATATGTGTAAATAGTAAAAAAAATCGAAAGTTAATTAAAAACCGGTATAATCTCTTTTAAAAACGCTGTGCGAATGCTCAGTTTGTTATATAAGCTACCAGGACTAACGTAGGTAACTGAAATCTAATTGGATTATACGGTTGTGGAAATATCCCTTTGAAGGATTTCACCTAGGGGAAACACCTTGTCGGCAAACTGAGTTAAAACTCTGATTCGCTGATCTGGAATTTTCAATGGATATACTAATACTGTATCTTACAATTCATTGCACAATTCTCTAGGCTTTTCTGGTAGGTATCTAAAGGTAAATTTTTTTTTTTCTTTACAACGCTGCGATAAGACGAACAAATGAAGCTCTCGTTCACTTGAAGCATACGATGTTAAGTCTCGTAATCACAATAATTTTACTAATACTTCAATAAAGAATACAGTATTGTATGCAGACTATTGGTTTGGAGGCAGAGATAGGCGCCGAAGTCTTGATGGTTTCCGGTTTCAAACAACTACCATCAAAAGTTGTATTATATAATACTCCAAACAGACTGATCTATGTAAAGGTTTTATAAATTTTATCTGTGCATTATGATGCAGTGACTAGCAGTTCCAATTGCCAATCGGAAGATCTCAGTTCAATTCAGGTCACAAAAGTGACACATATTGTACAGGGGTAGAGTTTTCAATGAACCAAACTGGCTAGTTACAATACATGTAGCCAATCTGTCGCTATTACAGCATAAGAGTTCATCTATGAGCCGGAGTATTCTAGACGAATGCAATTCGCGTCTCTATATCACATATCGTCATGCGAAATATTAAAATGTTTGCACGTTATAGATAATAAAATATCTCTCAAAATAAATTTTGTAAATAGTTTCTCTTTATGATCGAGAAAGCTTTCGAATGGCTTCTGGTAAAACATTTTTATGATTGAATGCAGCATGTTTTGAATGATGAAAAAACATTGTTTTTATCACATTTCAATTCACTTTAAATTTCACTTTCATTATTTTTTTTTTTTGAGAATTTAAGTTGTTAATATACGAGAAGTGCTGACATCAAAAGTCGACCAATACCTGGCTTGATGCCCAACTCTCTGCGACGGCACCTTTGGCTTTGAGCCAAATGATAAATTAGTTACTCTTAATCAAGACTGCTTCCTTATTCATAGCAATAACATACCCGGCTTATGTTTTCATTTCATTTGATTTTAGATTTTATTGTGGTAACACCCTAGCACCGTCAAATGGTGTAAACGTTAAGATCATATGATAGAATTACTAGACATTCCAATTGGTCCTTAAAAAGTACTAAGTACTTCTTTTATGTATTACTCTTATGCTGTTTTTGAATGACGCTTTTTAAGTACTTATAATCTACAAAAATAAAAAACACGGCTATCGGTTTGGGACTAGTTTATTTCACTATAAGGAATGGTAGGTATTTAAAAACAAAATAATTATTCAAATACTCCAAGCTACAGTACATTACAATAAGGAAATCAGTCAGGATATAACCTGAAATAATATTGGCCTCACCAGGATAAGCTTGTATTAACCTAAATAAGCAAGATGACTGTTCTCTTCTCAATTAAATTATTCTAGTTTTCGTTTTGTAAACCTTATACATTCTATTAGCAAAATAAAAAGTACAGAGGCCAACCAGTTCATCTAAAAATTTCTAGTTAATCTTAACCACGAACATTATTCCAATGGTTTCTGAATATTATACGAATTAAAAAGGATGTTTATAAAAAATATAGCAAGCACTGCTTTATAAACTATGCTATTTACTGTAGATGTAAAAACTGCGTTAATTTTAGAAAATATTTCATCGAATACCAGCCACATATAACCAATACAAAAAAAAACACCATCGTAGTGGATGTGATAATTGCACGCCCTACCATGGTTATTACTGCTTTAAAGGTGAGCAGACAAAATGGTAATAAGAGGTGGGGAGTGCAGAAGGCATGCCAGACAAATATGCCTCAAGGCGGGCTGCCTTTCTTTCAACACGTAGCAAATTGTGTGTGTAATATCCACCTTAAGCTTGATATCAGACGCGCCTTTGATAGCTGAAAGGTTTTGATGTGCACAAGCGTTTTGACTTTAACAAGATATCATTTAGCCGGGGGCTTTGACACGTAAAATGTTGTTTAATACGTCAAACAATGTTCCTTTTGTTTGTTCAGGCGTCATTAAATCGTATAATATCAGCCTTCCTTTCATTTTATTATTTTAGAACAAAAAAAATGACGAAAAGATTCATTGGTAAATTCTTTATTTTATTAGAAACTACGAACGAATAATATAGTATGAGATATGTTTCAGACATATTAAATGACGTGAATAGGTTTTTCAAAGGTCAATAATACGTTCATGATGCCTGTGGTATTTGCATGCGTCCATGCTGTGGTATCGTTCACCCAGTTGCGGTATTCCCATACAAGCCCGAAAGCCTGGCATACCCCATTTGAACAATGTAGTACACTATAATTAATAAATAATTATTAGTACAGAGTTTAAGCACTACCATGCAGATAAAAAAAATTAAGAAACATCTTACGTAGTAATATTTTTTAATGTAGATGGGTGTATAAATGCTTGGGCTTGCCCTGCAGGCACGCTCCTGCGCGCACCGTCAGGCGAGTCGTGTGTTTGTACGTTGTCAGTGATACAACGTAAGATTTGTAATAAAAATTGTTAAATAACATACGATGTCAAATAATCAATGAAATTGTAGTACGTTCGATTAATAACATTTGTTTTGTTTTTCTTTCTTTTTATTCAAGCTTAGCGATAATCTGAAACTGTGTGAATATTTTGAGAACAGAAATTAACATGTATAAAATATTTCGTTAGGGAATCATTCTATTATCACAGGATTTTTTTTGTTAAAAAGACCAAGAATACTGTTGAGGTATACTATACTATTTTCGACAGAAAAGAATCAAAATAACGGACCACAAATTATGCGTGGTCATACATTAACAAAAAATAAAAAAGCATGGTATAACGGATGTTCTAATTGTCGGTTATAAAGTAAAAATCAATAAAGATATTATTTATTATAATACATACAATATTTATAAGAGATGGTTGACAAATAGCATTATTATTAAAAATGTGTATAGATCTTTTTATTGAACCACTGTCGTGCTTTGAATATGTTTAAATTTCAAAATATTTACCACACAATTTTCTACATAAATTATTGACAAATAATACGCAAGCAAATATAAAAACAGTTCCATAAACTGAAAATGGTTATAATAGTTCGGTTGACTGTTGACCAATTCATATAATACCAAAACACGAATAGCAAACTTATGTGTGTTTTATAAATATTAGTCTTGGCTGACCAAGATTTAG
The DNA here is from genome assembly GCA_018245475.1 of Pharmacophagus antenor. Taxonomy (NCBI): domain Eukaryota; kingdom Metazoa; phylum Arthropoda; class Insecta; order Lepidoptera; family Papilionidae; genus Pharmacophagus; species Pharmacophagus antenor. Next base: position 30,670 of record DWQX01001074.1, read on the forward strand.
AATAAGGGCCCTGGCAGCCCGGAAACTAATAAATTTATGATCTACTTGTATTTCAAAAATCATTAAATAATTATTCAATAACAATGTTTCAATAATATTTAATCTGTTTTAATTTATTCTCTCTAAAATATTTTACTCAACAAGTATCCCTCTTATATACTCGTATATACAATAGCTTAAATATTATTATCAATACTGTTATACTACTACAGATCAATATCACGTGTAATTAAATTTTTAAAAACGTCACTTTATTATCTGGAGTTCAGTCGCACACGTCAGCATTCCTGGTAATATATTGCCGACATAAAATCTCGAGATTCTGATAGATATCATTTCTCGAATAGTTGGTTTCCGCTCGAGGGGCCTCCAATCCTTCTTTCAAACTGACTTCGTATAAATATGGTAAAATTACGAAGATAAGGCTTCGCCAAGATCGATCAACGTATGGAGCGTTCGTTGTATTTTAAGTTTTGACGCCACAGAGTTAGAATTTTGAATATGTTCAAAATTATTTTTTTTTATTTTTCGTGTATATTTTACGAGCATTTTAGTGTTAAAGTTTTAATGAGTGATGACGAAACATCCGTATATAAAAATGCATAGCATAAACTTTCTGACAGATCTGATCTACCATAATGCTAAGGAACATCATCATATTTCAATTATTATAATTTATTACTAGATGATGGATTAGTGGAGTAGCGCCTATAAAAGTCCATAGCTTCCTTTGAGCTATGCTCCTTTTTGTACCTCTCTTTGAGGAGCCCTCTTTAGCAACCTCGTATTGCTACGACAAATACGATGTCATTCCACGTTTTTGGTGCTCCTGGGTTTTCTTATTAAGTGATGGGGAAACCACAATTGAAAAATGCAAGAGATAAATATGACCTTGATTTTTTTCTGCTTAAAACATTGTCACATGATTGAGTAGATTATTTCGAGCCAAGGAAATACGGGACCATACTTAAATTAATTTACCACTTTCTGACTTACAAAATAGTTATACCATATACGTTTTTAAAAAATATGTTTGGATTGTTAAATTCAAAAAATATTAGGCAATGAACAAAGCAAAATTCATAATTGGAATCTTCTATAATACATATATATATATATATATA